>APFE031412488.1:152721-184424 GCA_000404065.3 Pinus taeda | reverse complement strand
AATTCTTTTCAATAGAATAAGAAATGTGTACTTTTTCATTCTTTATAGAATTATTTTACATAATCATGTGTCTCTCTCTTATACTAAGAAGTGGAAAATACCTATCAATAAAATAAAAGGTGGGTAGTATATATTATATCGGAAATATCCATTACAAACCCTCTACATAAGTTATGTTTATTCCAAATATGTTCAACAAATAAGTTAATTAGATAATGAAAATATATTAGTATATTAAATTTATATATTTCTCACCCGTTTAATTTCTTTCAATTTTCATATTTATTTTTGAAACTTAACTAAATCACCTTACTTTACCTTAAACTACATTATCTAATTAATCTGGTTGCTTTACATTCTCTTTTCCTCCCCTCTATCTCTCCTAATGTTCCTAGATTTCCACTTAAATTTGGTGATGGATCCACCCTATACATCCTTTTTCTTAATAAAGTTACTCCACCTTGGCCATCAAACTACAATATTAGTGTCATATCAGTTTCGATGAAAGAGGTGGTTACAAGGCAACTGTTTAATTTCAGTTCCGGTGGACAACCTATCATGACAAATGGTGCATATCAATATGTCGCCCTCACCATATCTCTGCCAATGGATTGTACTGGAACGACAACGGTTTGGTAAGAGTCAACAGCCACAATAGTAGCGGCTAACGGATAACTCTCATGCAGCGTAAGTTATCTTTCTCGAAAATGAGCATGAAGATCAAAGCGTTCAATTCTCAATTGTATGGAATTAACGGTATTGCTATTGTCTTCCAAGAGTTGTAGTACCCGATGACAATGTTGGAATTTTCTGCCAAATTCCTTAACAAATAGACAACAAAAAGAATGCTCTGTTTCTGCACAGAAAACTGAAAATTTCGTTTTTTGGACTTGGTGTTGCAGCAACAGGAATCGATGTTGCAGCAACAGGATTCGGTGTTGCAGCAACGCAGAATAATACTCTGTTTCTGTTAACACAGAAAAAACAGAAAAATTGCTTACTGGAAACTGTGTTGCGGCAATAGGACTTGGTGTTGCAGCAATGCAGAGTTGGTGTTGCAGCAACGTAGACTTGGTGTTGCAACAACAGAAAAATTTCTGATAATTTAAAATAAAACTGAAAATAGAACAATACTCAATAACACTGAATCTCTTGTAATAGCAACGTGCAAGTGGTGTAACAGCAACAGAGAACTAACTTGTATTCATAAACAATAAACAAGCTGATACAGTAAACCAACTGATACAATATGAACACTTCAGTTCCACAAATCTATGCTTAAGAGCATCTTCCTCTTAACAGAGGGATTCACCAAGGAATGCTTCTGTTCCACACAAATAACATCTACCTCTTAACAAAGGAATTTCAACATGCCTGCTTCAGAGGCACTTCAATATGTGTATACCTGCAAATTGACACTGCTGTGTCTGCACTGCTGTGCATTACAAATAAGCAAAATACTCCGTCTCAATATTGATGTCTCAGTACTGCTGCTTCAGCACTCTGTCTCAGCACTGCTGTGCATAAAGCTTCATTCATGTGAGCTTGTGCTACTGCACATTCTTTCTCAAAAACACAAAAATTGCATTTTAGCACTGTTGTGCTATATTGCAGAGAGATTAACACTATTGCCACACACTTGTTCAATGTTGCTCCTCATTACATTTATAGAAAAATAAATATCTCATTTTAATTGATAAAATAATCAAAATATCCTGTAACGCTTATCTGCATATTAAATTCTGAAGCGGTGATGCCTTTTTCAATGAAAACAAGTCGGCGGCTCAAGGGGAATTAAATTCTGTGAATTTAATGCACATTAATGAGCAAAATATCTGCAGCGACTTTGCGGCATCGAACAGGCTGGAACATCTACGGGAAATCAAATTTCTGTCGAGCTGTTCATTGTTTGCAGTTGGAATTAAATTCCAACACTCCCCGTTAATTTCAACTGCTGGGTTATTAGTCATACCTAGACACTTCACCAAAAATTCGAAACTTTTATGATCCAATGGTTTGGTCAGAATATCAGCAATTTGCTCCTTCTCTGCTCTCATGGCAGATGTAATTTCATATCTCTTCCCTATAGGAAGATCCATCCAATAGAGTTCTACGAGGGTCTTCATCAAATCTTCAATCTCTTCCTCTGTCATATTGACAAGGGTGTTGGCAGTAAAGCCCATCTCAGCCATCTTGGCAAGAGTTACATATCAAACTCCATATTCTTTAAACAGATCTTCAAGGAACTTCAATTCCTTTCTCCCATTGATGGGTTTTGTCCACTTCCTATCTTCAACTACATTTTTGAAATGAACAAGGTCATCAACATGACTAGATAAAGCAAACAAAGAATTCGTACCTTCATTTGTTGCTTCTTGTGGTGTGCTTGGAGAAGAACATTCACTTCTCCTCAAGGGTGCGACTTGCTGCCCTTGTGTTGGCGCTGCTGTTTGGGGATGCATTTCATCCATCTCCTCATCATCTTCATCACGAGACAAACAACTTTTATCATTCACTGTTTTCTCTAAGCTTTCATCATAAGCTTCCTCCTCAATGAACTCAGGGTTTACTGTCTTTACTTTCTCCATGCCTTGATAGGCTGTCTTGAGAGTTTCCCATGCTTTTTTAGATGTCGTAGCTGCTTCTATCCTTGGAAACACACTCTCATCCACTGCTCGATACAAGAAGTAGAGGGCCAAAGCATCCTTCTGCTTATAGCTCTTCAACAGCT
This sequence comes from Pinus taeda, assembly GCA_000404065.3. Lineage (NCBI taxonomy): Eukaryota > Viridiplantae > Streptophyta > Pinopsida > Pinales > Pinaceae > Pinus > Pinus taeda. Next base: position 181,693 of record APFE031412488.1, on the reverse strand, counting down.
CTTTCTGTGCTCGAGTTAAGCTATTAAACTCATTTTTATCTGCTCGTTCTTCAAAACCATCCTCAACAAATTGCCATAAATCTTGTGAGGTAAACAGGGCTCTCATAACTATTGCCCAATAGTCATAGTTTTTCCCATTTAATAGTGGGAGCTGAGTATTAAACATACCCATGCTAGTGATGGCGCTGGCCATTCCTTGCACTTTTAAACTATGCTTCAAATACAGTCTAGTATTTAAATAATTGGCTGTATATTTAAAAATAACTGAGAAATACCTTGGATCCTTTCTTGACTGTGTCTTCACTCTGCTGGAGAAGTTATTGCAGCAAGAAATCTTCCTTCAGCTTCTTTGATGCCTTCAAAGAGCCTGGACTAGCTCCGATACCATGTTGGAATTTTCTGCTAAATTCCTTAACAAACAGAAAAGAAAAAAAATGCTTTGTTTCTGCTCTGTTTCTGCACAGAAAACTGAAAATTTCGTTTTCTGGACTTGGTGTTGCAGCAATAGGAATCGGTGTTGCAGCAACAGGATTCGGTGTTGCAGTAACGCGGAATAATACTCTGTTTCTATTAACACAGAAAAAACAGAAAAATTGCTTACTGGAATAGAGAATATAATAGAGAATATATTGTTGTGTGATATTTTATCTAGCTCCAGGCACATCTGAAACTTTGAAGAAACGTATAAAGTATCATCATTTAAAGTATAAATGATGATCATGACAATTAAATTTGTGTTTTTTTTTAAATGGTTCATATCATACTTCATATGAAGTTTGGAAGTTAATTTGAAACATGCATGCTTTTAAATGTGCATGTTATATTTCACGAAGTCTTTTTTTCAAAAATCCTAAACCCCAAATATTAATTTGATTGATCATTCAATAGTGTTTTTGATCATTTATTAATTAATGTTATACTTAATTATATTCATAATGATATTAATATAAATATCCACAATTAATAACAAAATTAAAATCTTATTTTATTAAAATATTATTAACTTAACATTAATTTTTTCTATGTTTTATTAGGTATTAATATGTTTTGACATTATTTTAAGTTTAGTTTATTATGTTATAATTTTTAGAACTGTATTATTAGAATTTAATATTAAATTATTTAATGTTTTCAATATTGAATGTTTTCAATATAGAACTTAAAATATTGGGTTATATTGAATTTTTAATATTAAGTTTAATTTATATTTATCAATATTGACATTAACATAAAAAATTTGAGCCAACAATCAATAATAAAAATAAAAAGCTAATCATAATATAAAAAATAATAATACTTTTATAAAATTATTGTTTATTTAATTACAAGAAAATTATATAATATTAGTACAACTATTGATAATATAACATAATTAATTTAAATTATATTAAGATTAATAACATTTCAAATCACATTAAAAATGTTAATTATTAATAAGAATTTTTAATTAAATTATGATTTAGTTTTAATTTTAATATTTAATTTATTAATAACTTTAACATTAATATTAAGATAATATTAATAGATTTTTGATATTAAATTAAATTAACTAAAATAAATTAATATTTATTTCAATTTATTCTTTTTTCATTTTTATTAAATATTAATCTTCATATTTTTATTAATTAAATTCCATTTTTTAGTGTTAAATATATTCACATTTAAACATATAAAATAATAAATAAAATTTTTAATATTTAGTAATTTTAATATTATTTTACCAATATTATATTAATAGTTAATATTAATATTAATATGGAAAAATCATTATAGATTATAATATATAATATAAATTTAAGTTATGTGGTAATTTTAAATTATTTTAATTTTGTGTTATTTTAATTTATTAATAATATTAATATTAATACTAGTTAATATTGTTATTATGAATATGATTAACATAATTAATATTAAATATGTATAAAATTTAATATAGAGTTTTAAATATATATTATATTAATTTAATATTAATTTTTAATTTAATTTTTAATACTAATATTATTAATATGAATGTGAATATTTTTTTCTAGGTAAAACCAAATCTATTGATAAAAACATAATTTACAAAGAGGCTCTCGTCTATGAGGTGAGCTATATGACCATTTTAAACAACAAGACTTAAAATGAAGACTGCCCTAGATGGTGAAACAAGTTCGAGAATGAGATAAAGATAGGTTCATTGTGCCCATGCAGGGGCTATAATTCCAGAACTCAAAATTTACTACCAAAATTGATGATTGTAAAATGACTGTGAAATTCAAAAAAGGTTACCAAAATTGACCACTGTAAAATTCAAAAAAGCCAGCGAAAATTATCCACTGTAAAATGAGAAAAACAAAGCTCAGAACGCAAGCACGACACATGAAGTGTGGCATGCAACTGCTAGGTGTCTTAGGACAATGGCTTCTCTTCCACGATCAGACACCAGCCATACTCTCCTAAATCAGTTTCCTCTGCTTGTCTGCCATCTACGATGTCCTGTGGCTCTCGATCTTCCACCTAAATGCCTTCGTCTTTGCTAGTGGCATTGCCTCCTGATGTCTTCTGTGTGCTGTTGGACGGATGGTCCATGGCTTTCTGCCGATGGCTAGAGCTCAGCTCCCACTGAATTTTGACATGCGAAGGAGGGACTTGGTTCATCTCAGGGCTATGGTCTGTATCAACACACGAGACATCTACCTCCTTAATGTCCATCGAGACAGTAGCAATGATTAATAGTCTATCCATGGAGCAGTGAAAACAGAATTGAGCCTACTGGGAAGTAGCAGTGAGATTGGTGTGCTAGGTGGCTCCGTGAGTGCGACGAACCTCACTAGAGCAAGCTCATCCTCTGCCGCTATGAGTATCTGGATATCTGCCATGGAAGCAGGAAGAGGAAGGGTTGGGTGGCGAGGAGGCCAAAGGGGAGGTCGAAACAGATGGAGGCAATGACCGGGGGTAGATGGCACTGCCACGACTACCAGCTTACCTGCATGGCATGCTATGGCATCGATGCATATTTCTATGAGTTGGATGCTATAGTGAGAGTTGAGCCAATGTGGCAGGGAGAAGGGAAAGTACGGCAGACGAGAAATTGTGAAGAACACGAGGAATCAAGTCAGGGCCAGAGACAGGGGCTGAGTCCTCAATTTGCAGGGCACAATGTATGGACTGAGAGAAGTGGTTACCATTGCTCAGGTCGACGCAGCAGAGGAGTCTATAACATACCTGTTGTGGTGTGAAGGCTTGGCTCTCTTGCAGCAGGGTGGCAAGAGCAACTCAGAAGCCGAATGGACAATTATAGAGGGCTTGGCTCCATATTTTTATGCTTGCACGGGATGTCTCGATCCATACAACAGGTTGATGGTGTTGGCTGAGGGGCATAGGTCTACCTTAAATTCCCACAGGGGAAAGTATAGGTTACCATGTGGTTTGGCCACCTTCTTGTTCGACAACATATCTATAATGAATGCTCATCTACCACCCACATCCAGGGGTGCTGCATCCATTTGCACCAGTGTGGTGTATTCCTGTTGCTGTATGGCATCTTTTATAATTTCAAGCGAACCTGTGTATAGAGTTCGATCACTTGCCACCCATAAATTGGCTAAGATGTCAGCCACTTTGTTGTTGTTTCTCTTGATGTGTTTACAGGTGATTTCTCTATTGGTTGCAAGCCAATGCTCAATAAGTTGCAAATGAGCTGCAAGTCTTTAGCTATAGGATAGCTTGTTTACTAGAGTTCCCTGAATAATTTGATTGGCCATATTGATGAGGATTTATGAATCTCCTTTGATTATGAAGGGAAAGTAGCCATGCTACTGAGTGAGTTTGAGACCTTGCCACAATCCCTCTAGTTCAGCCAAGTTGTTCGTGTCCCATCTTGATGTGCCTAGGAAAAGTAGCAAAGGATTTCCATAGTGATCCCTAAAGACTCCTCCATGTCCAACCTGACCTAGATTACCTTTAGAAGTGCCATCAAAGTTTAACTGGGTAAATCCTAGAGGTAGAGGGCACCATTAGCTCGAAGAGTGGTAGGAAGGGATGAATCTATTGGGGTGCTCTTGAGTCTGGATGAGCCTAAGGTTCCAATTCATCCACATAGTCCGTTCTTGCAGATCTGTGGGAAAGTCATCATCGCTCCAAGTCTGTATTGCTAGAGTTTCTTGAAGGTTGCTGCACAGATTGCTCCATATGATCTCTTTGGGGGTGGTTTGATTCTTGAAGATACACTGATTCCTTTCATTCCAAATTGTCTAGATGAGCAGGCCTAGAATGATTCTCCATAAGGAGTTAAGCAAGGGACTTTTGTACAGGTTTTTAGCCTAGTGACGAATGGTTTTGCTCATGTCTTATTTAACTTTACCATCTTTTTGACATGCGGAAATTATTTTTTCCGAAATTTTGTTTCCAAATAGCAAGAGTCCATGAGATCTTGTATAGTTTCCTCCTGTAGCTTGCACTTGAGGCATCTCGAGGGGCCATAAAAATTGTTTTTTCTTAATTTGTCCCAAGTAAGAATTCTTTTATGACATAATAGCCATAGAAATGTGGAGATCTTGGGCCAAATTTTAGGAGACAACACTTTGTCCCAGAGAGGGTCCTTGTTAGTTTGAGTATTAATCATAAAGTTGTATGCCTCTTGTGTGGTGAAGGTTCCATGTGGCTTGTACCCCTAATGTAGGATACCCTTTCCTTTAGAGAATCTTATTCTCCTATTGGTTAGCTCTATGTCCGACTCGTTATACATTATCTTTGTACCATGCCTGATGATGTGTTCTGCTTTGTGCCATTGTCTATATCCCTGATCAAGGGTGGGAGTCGAGTACTAGTTAACCATTTCCGAACAATGAGCTTCCTTGTCCTTTGTTTATGGAAGTGAGATTAAGTTTTTGAGTCTCGGTCTTTCCTGCCATGAATCCATCCAAAAGCATGCATTGTTGTCGTCTCTTATTTCCCAAAAGCTGTGCTGATGGATCATATGTCTGTGCAATCTAGCCGCATTACAAATTAGGGAGCCTTTACCCTTTTTTGTGAGCTTGATCAAGTCTTCATTCGAACTATTGTTGGCATACTTGGCTCTCCATAGGATCACCTAGGGCGTGTGCGGAGTTGAAAGCCACTTCCACCAGATTCTTGCTCCCATGACTACGTTACTATGTTGAGGGTCCTGATGACTGATTCCCCCAAGTTTTTTTTTGGAGGCAAACTGTCACCCACTTGACCAATGCCCATTTGTGATTATGTCCTATCGATCCCCACAAAAAGTTCCTTCAAAGATATTTGATTTTTTTAACAACCCATTTAGGCGCTACTAAAACAGAGAAGAGATAAAGAGGCATAGATTGCAATATAGCTTTGATGAGGATTAGTCGGCTTGCCATGTTTAGGGTTCTAAAGGTCTAGGAGGTCAGACGAGCTTCAAGTTTGTCTAAGAGCAGTTGCTAAGAGGTGTGCTTAAGAGCAGAGTGAGTTAAGGGGACACCAAGGTACTTCGAGGGGAGAGAGGCAACAAAGAATCCCAGAATGCGGGCTGTGGAGGTTTGAGTTATGGTGGGAGTATGAAAAAAGAAGATATGGGATTTAGCAGTGTTGATGCTGGCTCCAGAGGCTGCTAAGAAATTGCCAAGGAGGGATTTGAATTTCTAGGCTTCTTGGATCGAGGGATGCCTAAATAATATGTTATTGTCAAGAAATTGTTAGTGGGTGATGGCACGAGAATTATGAAGGGATATACCTCAAAGCTAATGCTCCTAGAGGGCATGTTTGAAGGTCCTGCTCAATCCCTCAGCGATAAGAATGAAGAGGAATGGAAAGAGGGGATCCCCTTGATGGATGCCTCCTGAGGGTTGAAAGGGGGTGGAAGGAATTTCGTTAACTGGAATGGAGAAGAAAGCTAAGGAGATTAAGCTCATGATCCATTGTACCCAAACATGTGAGAAACCAAAGGCTGTTAACATCATTTGAATGTACACCAAAGTCAACTTATAAAAATATTTTGAGAGGTCGATTTTTAGAAGCATACCTACTTTCTTTTCGTTCTTGAGAGAGTGGATGATCTCATGGGTGAGGATGATGCCATCTATGATTTTCCTTCCTTTGACATAACCCAATTGTTCTGGCGAGATGAGCAGGGGAAGAAGCGGCTTCAAACGGGAAGCTATAACTTTAGATATGATTTTGTAGATGACATAACAAAGGGCTATAGGCCTGAATTTGTTTGGAGTATTAGAGTGTTCCTCCTTGGGGATGAGAGTAATAAATGTTGCATTTAGAGAGGGTAGCACCCAATGAAGTGTTCTAGACACTTTGACTACCTACCAGGCCTCCTCTTTGATAGCATCCTAGAATCTGTGAAAGAAAGTGGAGGTAAAGCCATCTTGACCAGGAGATTGTCCTTCCTGAAGTTATTTCATAGCTGATTTGACCTCCTGTAAGGTGATCAGATGAAGTAGCGATTGATTGCGTTCATCTGTAATCACCTTTGGGATATGTGGGAGAATCTTTTCAATTGTTGGTTGTCTGTTGATGTTAGGTTCTTGATGGAATATTTTGAAGTGGTTGATGAGTTCATTCTCAATATCCCCATGATCTTCCAATCAGTCTCCCTGCTGATTGTGAATTTGTGTGATGTTGTTATGCATTCACCTTCGAATGGCAGTACGATGGAAGAATTTTGTATTCCTTTCACCTTCTTTTAGCCATATTAGTCATGATTTCTATTTCCAAAGGATTTCCTCTTGCTTTTCTCTTTCTGTGATCTATGTATGAAGTTTCTTTTCCTGTTCAGTGAGGGCTTCTTTCCATCCTTCTTTTATGATGGTTTGCTGGAGTTTCTCCATTTCCTGAGCAAGGGTTCTATGAGCTTGAAAAATATTTCCAAAGGTGTCGTGGTTCCATTGTTTGATTTGTACTTTTAGCAACCTGATATTTTGTTGTAATTGAAACATTTTGGAGCCTGCAGGGGGAAGAAAATTTTTCCATGCATGCTGAACTAGATCTTTGAAATTTGGATGGGTCAACCAAAAAGATTCAATGCAGAAGGGTCTTCTAGTGGAGTTTCCCAGTGTTTGCCACTAAAGCCAAAAGCGCCAATGGTCCGAACCTACAAGTGGTAGAATATAGGCTAAGAGGTCTCCTCCGAGGTGTATAGCATTATCGGAGATCACAAATCTATCTAGCCTTCAAGCAATATGATGAGGACCGAATCTTTTGTTATTCCAGGTATAAGTTCCATTGTTGAAGGGCAGATCGATTAGCCAATTGCTTTGAATGAACTCCTTGAAGTACTCACTTTTATTGTCCAGTCTGATTCAGCCTCCTATTTTTTCCTCTAATTTAGTGGTCATATTGAAGTTTCGAGCGGTAATCCAGAGTGGATCGGCCCGAGTTGCAATGAGCAATGTGAGTGTGTCTAGGGTTGCGGTTTGGTCCGCAACAGCTTGTGGGAAATAGACATTGGTAAGGTGATCATGCACATTGGTCCCTATGATATGGAATTTGGCTTGAACGAAGTGATGGTTTGCATGGAAATCTGTGAGCGCAATGGGTTGTGCATTCCATGCGATTTCTAATCCTCCCGAGGCTCCTATGGTGTCGACCACCATTGAGTCACTACCAGGCCATGCTTTTGAAAGAATGTTGCTGAGAAAAGTACTATTACATTTCATTTCTTGCATAAAGAAGATATGAGGCTTCGCCTGCTGTATCGAGTGTTTTTATCGTTCTGTATCTCCTAGGGCCATTTAGCCCTCTTAAATTCCATGATGTGAGCTTCGTGGTTCAGGGTTCGGGAGTAGCCTGTAGTACTTTGTGAGTTTATAATACTTCCAGATTCTACCAACATTTCCCTGATGAGGATGGTTCATTGTAGGTATGTCTCTCTTCCTCATTTCTTAGTATCCTTGAACAGGTTCTTTCCATCCCACTGACTTCCTGGTTGAATTCCTAGAGATCATTGTTGATGTGCTATGGATAGGATGACCTCTAAACTTTCTAGCTATCTTGCCAGGATCTTATCAAATTGTTTTTGCTTGCATGCTTTCTCAAGGCTAAAAATTTCCAAGTCTCCTACATCGATGCTTTTACGCACTTCATGCATCAGCTTGAGTTCACTGCTCTCGGCCATGATGTTCATTGCATGCTTGCGATCAATGAGAAGGGTATTGATGTCCATATCATTAGGTTTCTAGGCCGAATCATTAATGGAAGAAGTGGAAGGGAGAACTTGGTTTTTCTTGGGGACATGGTCAGGAGATGAAGCTGAATGGGGGTTGATAGAGGGTTGATTGGGAATCTCATAAGAGTGCATGGGGGGCTCAAGGATCACTGAGGCAGGATGAGCTAGAATATCAAAGATATTGCTGGTGGAGGGCGTAAAATTACTTGCAGGGGGTTTTTTGGGTTGAGAAGTAGGCTTTTTATGATTCCTTTTTCGAGAGTTCACTTTAGTAAAGCCATCTTGATCAGTTTGCCTTGAGGGAGTATTAGGGGAGGGCTTGGCATTAAGTGGGCAATCCCGGAATAGATGTCCATGAGCATGACATCTTATGCATCTAAATGTAACATGCTCATAATCTAATGTCTGAATCCATTCTAAATCATGAAATAGACTTACTGAGTCCAGAAAAGCTTTGTTTAGATGCATGTAAACATAGACACAGCCATAGGAGGTGTACCTTCTGAGTTTTGTTTCTTTTGCAACTTTTATAAAATCTCCCAAGTCCTTTCTAATGTCTTTTAAGGACTCCTCACCCCAAATATTCCAGCGGCAGGGAATATAACCAGATCCAAACTGGTACCAAGCTTAGATCTTCTTTGTCCAGATTGAATATTTCGATCCAATCACGTAAATAAAGCCCAAAAGCGTTGAAGAAATAAGGATCTCTATCTATGAACCTATTTCGATCTTCGATGCAATTGAATATTGTTGTAAAGAACACCTTTGGTCATAGCTTTAGATTAATGTGTCCTTTTGGTTTCCATTTGGCTACTATCTAGCCCTGTAAGGCTTTCCATGTTGGCCAAAACCCAATAAATTTCCCAATAACAACATGATCTTTCATCTATTGGATTTGCGTTTTGATTCTTTGACTCGACAATTCAATCTTTGGTCATTTTCCAACTATAGTTTTGCAGGTCATAGAGCTTGATTTTGGCATCTCATCATTGCCTACAACATTTTGCTGCTTTTCCGCGCGTATAGCTTCTGTAGGTTGTGGTTCATTCTGAATATCATGTTTATGTTGATTTGTATGCGTCTGTGAAGTAGAGGCATTATCAGATCTGTTCTTGGCTAGAAACGCAGGGTTCACCATGGGGGGAGGCCCTGAGTCCTCCCCCATCAGGGTTGCCATTGAGGCTGAACTATTAGGTGGCGTGTGTGGCCGTGAGGAGTTGCAGGGTCAGTGGTTCAGGGGCGACGTGCTTAGAGAAAAATCCGTCGTAGAGATTGAGTAAAACCCTAGATCTCCATTTTCTTGTTCCTCATCGTCTTGATCCAATGGTTTATTTAATTGAGGATAATACAAAAACCTTATTATGATAGAGGTAGTCAACTAACATGAATGTGAATATTAATATTACTTTTAGTTTTATTAATATTTATAATTAATATTTACGTCAATATGAAAATCAACCATGGTCAATGATGGGCAACCATGTTTATTTTAGGGTTTATAATATTCATTCAAACATCACATTGTGAAAAAGATTGTCTCAATATGAAAATCAATCATGGTCAATTATGGCCCAATTATCCGAATTGGATCCTCAAACACTCTTAAAAGTTTCTTGAACTCTGTAAAACTCATACCAAAGATTCAAAGTGCTATGGATGTCGAGCTTATAAGAAATAACCTCTAGACAATGGCAATCTGTGGTCAACACGAAGCAATTAGGACCCTCGATTAAAGCATTTAGACCGTTGGACCATGCTAACCGCCTGCCGGCACAAACTAGTAAAGTGTCCCCCTTAGTGAAGGAAAGGCCCCGAGTGCTTGGTCCTAGGGAAAACCATAGAACTGCATGGAAATTTCCCATTCCGTCAGAAGGCAGGCCCCATGCTAAAACCAACAGGATATGGGAAGGCCCTCAAGCGGTAAGCAAGTTCGGCCAAGTCCTGCATGATTCCATACAATGTGTGACACGTGTCCAGTGGATGAGAGAGAAAACTGATCTCATCGCGCAGGTAAAGGTCATGTTACTTACTCGCGCCATATGAATGGAGGCTGTAGGATTTGGAGGCCCAAAATCAACAACGGAGAAGAAATTCGATGGGTGACTAGATTTGACAGGGAAATAGGCTGAGGTAGATAAGATTTGAGATCCGACATGACCGATGAGTTGGCAAAGGGAACAGTTTTGCGGGAAATCTTGGAGCAACAGAAATAACGACTGTTCAAAAGAACTGACACTCAGTTCGTGAGAAAAATGGTGGCCAGCTCTCTGTGAAGTGATATAGTGATGATGAAAGCGGGGGAATTCCAGTAGACAGAGGTAGGAGATCCAGAGAGCCGGGAAGCAGAAATTAACAGTGAGGGAGAAAGTTAGCTTCAAGCCACGAACAAACAAAGAGAGCAGAGAAGAGGATAAGTAGGAAAAAAAGAGAAAAGAGAGAGAAAAAAATTGCAGAGAACAGAGAAGCCAAGCTGACTTGCAGAGCAAAGGCAGCATCGAGCAGACAGAGACAGAGAGAGTCTGAGAGTTTGTGAACTCTATAGAAGGCTTGAGAGGTTCAGGCAACTCCTTTGTGTATACTTGTCAGGTATTGAGTAGCAAATTGGACTCATACCACTGAGACTAGTTGAGGTCAATATTCAGTAAGGGGAGTCTATGTACTCGAGAGACTTGGGGAAGCCAAGAACAGTCCTATTTATCATTATCTATTGAGTGACACTCAATTCAAGCTCACTATTGTAAAAATTTGATTTTTAATACACAATAGAAAGGCCACCACTGAAGGCTGGACTAGGAGACGTAGCCTAGGAGGATTGGGTGAACTCCTTACTAAATCAGTTGTGTTTATGTGTTTTCTTACTGTGTTCTCTTACTATTTCAGTGTTTGTGTATTTCACAATCTTACCAATCCATTTCATAAGATGACATATGTACACCACAACAATTGAGTCCATAATACCTTCATTAATTAACTAACATCATTCACAAGTGATTTCAGATCAAGTGGTATCAGAGCTCCTAGGTTGTTAAGGTTAGGCAAGTTTGTGCTGGATTTTGTTGTTGAATGCTAACTAAATCAAAGCTTAAATTAGGAGAAGGAGAGTTGGTCGAAGCTGACCCTGAAATTGGAATATCTGTCCTAAGAAGAAAATGTCAGAAGAAAGTCCCTTGGGACCAGACCCTCAATTTATAGATAGTTTCCTAGCCATGAGGTCCATGGTAGAGGAAATGTATCGGGACATTGGGAAACATAAAGATGAAGATTCATCAGGCTCCAAACAAGATAAAGGAGAAGAAGAGTCTCTCCTCCATGACCACTCAAAAGGGAAAGGGAAAGAAGAAAACTTTCTCACACCTCCTAATAGCCATGAATATGAAAAGAAGACATCTTTGATTAAATTAGATGTTAAATTTGATTTACAAATATATGATGGAGAGTTGAATGCAAGGAATCTAGATAATTGGATCAGACAAATTGATGGTTATTGCAGAGTGTAGAGTATCGACTCAGACAAAAGTAAGATTTAGCTGGCTAGCCTACGCCTCGAAGGCACTGCCTTGGTATGGTGGGAAGGCAGGACACAAGCGGACATGAAGAAACATGGTAAGATTCTCTATTTTTGGAGTCAATTTGTTTCTCCAATCAAAAGGCAATTCTATCCACTAGATTACATGTAGCAAGCCATGATGAGCTGGAGAACTCTTCGCCAAATGAAAGGGAAAAGTGTACACAGTTACACCCAAGAATTTAGGAAAAGAGATTTGATTCTAGGAATTCATTAGACTAACCTGAGACAAACTGAAGTACATAGGTGGTCTACACAACTACATGAGGCACACTATCCTCATGTTTAATCCCACTAGTATAGATGAGGTATCTGTTCAAGCTACGCATCTAGAAGCTAGAGGAAAGAATGGGAACCCAGAAGCTCGGGGATCATCCAAGCCCATTGCAAGCAAGAATAAGGAGAAAATAAAACAGAAATAGAAAGAGAGGAAGGCCAACACTGCATATAAAAGAAAGTCTTCATGCACTCACTAAAAGAAGGATGGGCATGATGATGAGCACTATTGGATTCTGCATCCGAAGCTGAAACCTAAGAAGTTCTAGGGCAAGAAGAAGAAGACTAGTGGAGCTACTCATAAAGTTTTGGGGTCAAACTCAGGAGATGAAACAACCATTGTAGCCACAGGTATAAAAGGTAAAAAGTCTGAAGCATTTACTAGTAATTTTGCATAATCTATTAACGATGAAGAAAATGAGAGAAAAACACATTAGCTTTTCCATATTCGAGTTATTTCCAAATATCAAAAGATTGATACTTTTTTGGTAGTGGATCACAAGTAAATTTAATTTCTGAAGAAATTGTAAAGAAGTTGGGATTACTGACTACACCTCATAAGAAACGATACCCATTAGGTTGGTTAAGTGATAGAACACAACTACAAGTGACTAGACAATGTAAACTTAATTTTTGTTTTGGGTTAGCATTTGTAGGTGAGGTTGAGTTAAATATAGTTCGTTTGGATATATGTGGAATTGTTTTAGGAAGTCCTTACTTGTGCGATAGAAAAGCTATTTTCTATTGAGATGAGAACAATAATCTACTTGTTAAAGATGGAATCGAATACTTTGTAAGGGTTCATAAGCTCAATAATAATTATTATCTCATAAACTCAGGGAAGATGAAACAAATTGTAAATTCATGCAAACAATTTTTACTGATGGTTGTCAAGGAAAAGGAACCTGATAAAACCAATGCATTTGAGGGTTGTGATGATAAATAGCATGCTGATTTAGAAAAAGTTGTTTCAGGATATGATATCTTGTTTCAAGAACCTAAAGGTTCACCACCCACAAAGGAAATATTGCATGATATTAATTTGCAGCAACATGCTCCATTGCCTAACATCAGAATGTACAAGTTGTCCACTTTAGAGAATGCAGAAATCAAGAAGCAGGTGTAGGAGTTGCTCGAGAAGGGGTTCATCAAACCTAGCACATCACCATGTGGGTCTCTAATTGTCTTGGTGAGAAAGAAATATGGCTTGTGGATAATGTGCATTGATTATCGAGCACTGAATAAGATAACAATAAGAAATTGTTATTCCCTTCCTCGCATAGATGATCTGTTAGATCATTTAAAGGAAGCTATTTACTTTTCCAAGTTAGACTTGCATAGTGGATATCATTAGGTCAAGGTTGCAGAACAAGATGCATGGAAGACTGCTTTCCTAACAATGTAGGGATTGTATGAGTGGTTGGTTATGCCTTTTGGCTTAACTAATGCTCTTGCTACATTCATGAGAATAATGAATGATGTACTAAGACGTTTTCTTGATGATTTTGTTATTGTATATCTCGATGACATTATTTTATTTAGCAAAATGTGGGAAGAACATTTAAAGCATGTTAAGGAGACACTAGATGTTCTGAAAAGGGAAAAAATTTATGTTAAACTATCAAAATGTGCATTTGGCAAAACATCTTTGAATTACTTGGGACATATAGTGGGGTTGGTGAATTGAAGATAGATTCCTCTAAGTTGGCAGTCATTGTAAACTGGCCTAAACCCAAATCTGCTACAGTGGTTAGAAGCTTCTTAGGAGTAGCACAATATTGCAGAAAGTCCATTTCTAACTTCTCCTTAATTGCATCTCCCTTACATGCTTTAACAGGATTGGACAAGGTGTTTCAGTCGGGAGGCAAACAACAGAAAGCCTTCGACCATTGGAAAAAAAAGATTATTACAACACCAATACTAGCACTACTTGATCTTCAAAGACCATTTCGAATCGAAATGGATACCAGTGACTATTCCACGGGAGTAGTGTTGATACAGCATGGTAAACTCATATGTTATTATTACGAGACATTTAATTATGCAGTGGTTAACTGTCCCACATAGGATAAAAAATTGTATGCATTAATACAAAGTGTTAAAAAGTGGAAGCATTACTTAATGGGCAAAGAGACAATTATACATACTAGTCATCAACCACTTCAATATCTACACTCCCAAACTAAGTTGTAGCAATCAAGACACTATAGATGGATGGATTTTCAACAACAGTTCCATTTAGTCATGAGATATAAAAAGGGAATACACAATAAAGTTGCAGATATGTTATATAGACCGATTATAAATGCATCTACTATACTTAACCATAATTCAGTATTGCATGAGAGATACATTGAAAAATATGCTCAAGATATAGATTCGTAAGATGTATATGCAACTTTAAGTCAAGGAAAACGAGTAGAAGAATTAGATTATCAAATTAACGAGCATCTCTTGCATCATTGTGGGAAGCTATGCATTCCATAAACTGAAACAGTAAAGATAATTCGGGAAGCACACACTTCTCTAATATGAGGTTAGTTTGGTGTAAGTAAAATGGTTGCACAACTGCAAAGATTTTCTTATTGGTCAAAAATGAATGAGACAGTTTATAGATATGTAAGAGGGTGTACCATGTGTGCTAAAAGCAAGCCCAGTAATACAAAACTAGGCTTGTACACTCCACTCCGAGTTCCTTCTCATCCTTAGGAAAGTGTTTCCATGGACTTTGTTGGAGGACTGCCTAAATCTAGGAAAGGTCATGACTATTTATATGTTGTTGTTGATAGGTTCAACAAAATGTGTATTTTGATACCTTGTAATAAACAAATTACATCTTAAGAAACTGCAAAGTTGTTCTTTCAGCATGTATGGGTTCATTTTGGATTACCCACTTCCATTGTATTTGATCGAGACACTCGATTTGTTGGGAAGTTTTGGTCGATTCTGTGGTAACTCATGGACACCAAACTGAAGAAAAGCATAACCTTTCATCCATAGAAATGGCCAGAAAGAAGTAGTCAACACGACAGTGATCCAATTTCTTAGAGGCTATTGCAGCAAGCATCCGAAACTCTCGGATGAACATTTGTGTTATGTGGAGCATTGTTACAATAGAGCAAAACATTCTTCCACACAGAGATCTTATTTCGAGACCTATTTTGGTTTCACACCAAGGTATCCCTTGGATTTTGTCTTCAGTAAAGACATAGTAGGTTATGGACACACTGATGTGGAGAAGGCAACCAAGTTCATTGTACAAATCCAAGAGATTCACCAGGTAGTAGAAGAACATGTGGAAAATAGCCAAGCCAAATACAAGGGAAGGCATCACAAGCATGAGATGGAGCATAGTTTCCAAGTTGGTGATCAAGTCTGGTTGTATATCAGAAAAGATAGAATGCAAGGTGAAGGTAAAAAGCTAAAGATAATAAGGTATGGGCCTTTCAAGATACTTGAGAAAATTGGTTAGAATTCTTTTCGCCTTGATTTACGAGCTTACATGCACATCTACTCAATCATTAATGCAGACAACTTGAGACTATTTAAAATTCATTAATTGAAGATCCCAAAGAGTAGAGTTAATTACCTTATATTGATGATATGTTACCCAAATATCTCAATGAATTGTAGGAAGACATAGCTCTGGATAAGAAGGTGAGGACGACACACAGGGGAGATGTTGAGTACCTTAGGATTGGACTCAAGGGTTCAAAGCCAAGTAATGAAAAATGGATAGAGATTGGACAAGTGAGACAACTATACCCCCACTTAGTCAATGGTTGAAAACCAACTGTTGGTGGTACAAAAGGTTTTTCAGTGGGAAGACCATGATCCGAATTGGATCCTCAAACACTCTTAAAAGTTTCTTTAATTCTGTAAAATTCATACCAAAGTTTCAAAGTGCTATGGATGTCAAGCTTATCAGAAATAACCTCTAGATAATGGCAATTTGTGGTCAGCACGGAGCAACGAGAATCCTTGGTCAAAGCGCGTAGAGCGTTTGCCCATGGTAACCACGTGCTAGCACAAACTAGCAAAATGGGAAGTCAAATCTAGAAATGGAAGTAGTTTCTGATATGCAATTAGTGCTAAAGCACTAATCGCATATCGCACTATATTACAATTGCATAGTTTACATTCTGAAAAATAAATCGTAGATTTAGATCAGTTTTCTATGATTTCAATTTACATGTTTTTATGCTTGTTTTAAACACACAAAAATAAAAATAAAAATTGTTTTGGAATTGATTTGTATTAGTTTTTCTTGATGAAATTAGCGCATTAGAGAATTTGTTATATTTTCTCTTAGTGATCAATTTTTTTCATTGTTGGAAGTGAATGGAAACCCTCTCGTAGCTAGCATTCATCGAATGAAATGACATATTGTGAACTATCCCACATAGGACAAGGGTTTGTATGCCTTGGTCTAAAGTGTGAAGAAGTGGAAGGACTATTTGATTTGAAAGGAGATCGTTATTCACATCGATCACCAACACTTGTAGTACCTCGAGTCACAAACCAAACTTCAACAGGGACGTCATTTCATGTGGATGGAATTCCTTCAACAATTTCACGTGGTAATAAAATAAAAGAAGGGCACTAGCAACAAAGTGGCAGATATTCTTTCTCACTCTCCTATTTCTGCATGTATTGTTCTTGAGAATGCCTTTCCCGGTTTCGAAAATTATATTGAAAAGTATGTTGATGATGGAGATTTTAAGGAGATTTATGCAAATATGACTTATGGATCGTGAGGTACACAATTACCATTTGTAGGGATAAATTTTGTACCATCGTGGAAAACTTTCTATCACCACTAATAAAAGAATATATGTAATCAGAGAGGCACCTACCTCTCTTGTGTTGGGTCATTTTGATGTAGGGAAAATTTTGTGTCATTTGTAGAGGTTTTTTTATTGGCCTCAAATGAAAAAATTCGAGACTCGATATGTAAAGACACATTTGTTGTGTTCACTTTGCAGGCCCACTAATAGAAAATTAGGGCTATACATACCACTCCTTTCGAGTTCTCCATGGGAAAGTGTGTCAATGGATTTTGTTGTCCATTTTCCTTTTTCTAAGAGAGGTCATTAATGTTTATATGTTGTTGTAGAGGAGGACAAAAGCCTAATTGGTGCCCTCCTAGGCGCATGTTTCAACAAAAATTCTTATGGAATCTTGGGTAATATTCCCACACAAAATCTTGTAGGCAAAACAAAATATATCTTATAGACCCAGAGGTCACCAGCATAGACGACGCCCAACTTTATAGTCTTTTTTCACGGTTTTTTGTGAGGAATCCACTAGGATTTTATAATTGACTCCCCCAAAATTAGTGCCAAATATTGTTGCACATGGTTGGTGTAGGTCTGGTGATCAAAATATAAAAAAAACTCATGGTATATGTCACTATAGTAAATAAGAAGACAATTTTAAGCTAGTAGATGCCATAGTTTTGTTACACATATGGTTATTGTAGAGTTTGTGAGCTACATTGGGATGAGAGTTTAATGTGAATTTTTTTTCCAATCATGGGATATGCCAATGTAATGAAGGATGATACAATTTGGATGAAAACCTAGGGCAATACCATACCTTGTTATACACACCACTAGTTTAGACTACATAATTCTTGAACTACATGGGAGGACAATTTTGCTATAGAGCAAAATCGCAACCATGGGATAAACATTTGCAGTCATAAGGTTTGCAAATATTATGTACAATACTTAGATGATAACCATAAGGTAAGGAGGGCCTACAAGGCATGATAATGAAACCATTTCCAATGTTAGAACTTAATACACTAATGAGGAAGGATGTTATCACATCACCCATAGGTTTGAGCCCCAAATCTAGCTTCCAGATGGAAAATATTTTGGTGTGCATAGGTGAGGAGTTATTGGTACATACACTCATACTATGGGAAAATATACAACTAATGTGTGTTTCAAAGCACTATAGCCCTGTAATGGAGTTTTTCCATCTTTCCAAGGATGCTAGAGTTTTAATTATATGGAAATACTTGCATAGATCATAAAAAAAACCATAATTTGTGAACATGTAGATGGAATTTGTAAGAAACAATTTTGTAATTTTTACTATGCGTTTTGGAATATTTTAATACAACGCATCTGTCTTCTAAACATACATCACCCTTTGAGCTACATTCTAATCATTTGTATTAGTTAAAGTATAGACCAGAAGTTGAACTTAGGGGAATTCTGGTAAGAAAATAGATTTCGAATTATGTAAACCAAAGCCTAGCATGACCAGTTCACACCATAGGTAATCTCATTTCTTATATTCCATGGATGATTTTTCAAATCCAGTTTTTCGAAACAGCTTTTCATACTCAATTTCGTGTCAATCTCTTTTGATCGCATCCTATATGTTTGTACTACTTTCAATTGTGATGGCCTTCACGTCCTTCAGCTTTGTGCCACTTGATTTTAGAAATGACATTTATTTCAACCTATGTTTTAATTTGATTAGGTATTAAATGAAGAAAAGATAATTGAAATATACACCTGAATGGGATGGAAGTTGCACATGGTATGTAATGTATAAAGTAAAAATGTTACAAAAATTATTATTTGGCTATCCCATAAGTTGGGAATAGAAATACCTACTTTTTGTTTTAGATTTTATTTTGATATTTAATTAAATTTCAAAATAAAAAAAATCTGCAACATTTGCAAAATTATCTTCAACTAAACCTATTGAGCTCAGATTTGGGATTCCTGAATTACCATCAAATGCTTCTATGAAAAAAAAACAACCGTGAAGAGAAGCCAACGCCTCCAGAGTTATAATTATTAATAATCACTCTATACTCAACTCATTAAAAACTCTATACTCTATACTCAACTCATTAAAAACTTCTTTAAATTGAATCCCTCTTTTAGCTCCTTCATTTATGTTTCAACATCTTTCCACTTTGAATCATAATAGTCTCAAGAAGAGATATTGCAATGATAAACAAAGAAATGAATAAAGTGTTCAGTGACTAGATATAGGACATTCAAATATTTTCTTGAATACTGAGAAAAATTGTCCCAAGAGAAAATTGATGTTGTCCACTACATATGCATTAAAAATTATATAATAATATTAAATTTTTGTTATTTACAAAAGTAAACCCTAAACCATTTCTATTTTAAACCTTTTTTTAATTTCACAATTTCCATAGTCCACTCAACTAGTGGATTTTCCTTTCCACTTCATTGTTTCCATCACAACAAGATAGAGGGCCACTCCTTGTCAACATTCAAAAATTCCATTTCAATAGTTCTCATCGAGTTTAATAAATCAATCTTCGAGCTAAAATAAAGTCTATCTATGATGAATGTCTCAAAATGATGGGTGAAGTTTCTCTTGTTCAATAACATGATGTTTCACTGGTTGTCATTCCTCTCTTGTTCAATAACATGATGTTTCACTGGTTGTCATTCTACTTGGTGGAATACCAAAAACACTTGGTATTGAATGATGTAAACCAAATTGGGTTTATTATCCTCATCGAGCAATTGTATCAATCCATTGAGACAATAAATAAAAACTTCCTCAACCCCTCACATACACTAGGAAATTTGCTATGTTTGCAAAAGAAGGTTTTCTACCACTATGATGAGGACTATAACACAAGAAACCATAAAAAGTGAGATCATTTTAATGCATTAGAAGGGTATGATTCCTTATTCAATGTGTCAGGAATGGGGAGCCTGGTGGTTGTATCCAAGTTGGCAATAAATAGGGCTAGAGTATGGTGTTAGAAAAATATGTTATGGTAGGTGGCATCTCAGGGTTCCACAAAGGATATGGTTATACATTTGATGTGGAATCCATGGTCATTTTCAGTTTTAGTGATAAAGGATCTATAAATTTGATCACAAAAGCATTAGTAGTTTTTATTGCAAAATAGATCTATTACCTGATCCAATGACTCATTACTGAAAGTTTGATGGTTGCCATCTTACATCCAAATATAAAAGGAAATCCTAAACTGTGTCTATTTAAAACTTTTTTTTTTTCTTTTATGCCACAAATTCCATAGTCCACTCATGTAGTGGACCATCCTTTCCACTTAAATATTTCCTTCACAACGAGATAGAGGGTCAATCCCTTTCAACAACCGAAAACACCCTTTCTATGGTTCTCATAAATTTTAATTCGTCAATATTGTAGTTAAAAGAAATTCTTCCTATGATCGACGTCTCAAAACGATGTGTGAATTTTCACTTGTTCAATAACCTATTGTTACAATGGCTAGTTGAGGTTAAACTTATTCTCTGAGAAATGATGGCAATCCACAATTGCGTCTAAATTACTATAATGCGAATGTTGTTCTATGTTGCGAGGATTATTTTTTCTAGTTCTGTCTATTTTCTATCTTGAAAATTGTGTTGAAACAACCACTAGGAAGCCTAAAACAAAAATAGTCTAGACTCCATAGTGCAACTATCAAATACCTTGGATTCACAGCGACAGGATTGTCAGCAACATCAATTTTTAAGAGTATTTCAACCTCTTGCAAGGCAAATTTTCCCTAATTGAAATATTTTCTATTACTAACTACCTGCTTTGTTATCTTCAGAATTTAATCACTTTTATCATGATTTACATTGTCATAATACTCTATTTTTTCCAACGGGACTTGTTCCAAATATTAGAAAAAATTATTTTTAATATGGTCTTGATCAAATAAAGATGGTCGAGTTTGGACATGTACAATATTTTTGTTAAGTATCTATTCAAAATGCAAATCACGAAAATTTTTCCTTACATGATGTAAATGCAGAGCCTCATTTAATGTCCTAACATATTCGATGCTTATTTTGTCGCTTATCAAGTTGTTTTCATCTGTTGATGCTTATTTTGTCGCTTATCAAGTTGTTTTCATCTGTTGATGTCAGTGTAGGAGCATTATGTGGTTATGGAAACAACTTCCAACACACATTTGTCATATCTGTTTCTCTCCAAAGAACCTTACAAATTTCTGATTGCCAACATCAAACTCAATCCCGTAATGAAGAACCTTGTGTTCAGTACTTGGAATATGAATGTAGGCTAGATATAGAATTATGTCATTTTGTATTTGATGCCTCAAATTCATCATCTTTTTATAAACATACATACATGGTGTAAGGGAAAGCTTGGAAGGAAATGAAAATTCATGATAAGTAGTTGAAGTTGACCTGCCACATGAGAGTACCACTGAGATTATATTTACTTCTCGCTATGATTTTATTGATAGATATTTTCATGATAAACGTTCATGGGACTCAAACTATATGAAATGGTTAACAGAAGAAACTAAACCTAATGAGAAACCTAAAATCATTTCTCGTCTAGTGTTAAATGTGATTACTAGATAGTTCTCCTTACCGAGATGGAATGTGTTGGCAATTTCCCTGAATCCGATAGACATCAGCAAGGTCAATTATTTGATCTTGCTATTGTCTTTGGAATTTTAGGATGTTCCAGGAATTTATAATTTGTATAAGTAATTATCTGATATCGATGTTGTTATTAAGATTCTACAATGTTCCCCAAATATATAATTGAAATGAATTCAACAGCTTTAGATTGGTCAGGTATGTTAGCTTCTTCAACCAAATTTTAACTGGCTTAATTTTATGGAATTCATGATTTAAGGGTGGAAAGTAAACCTGTTTATAATTTGTAGAAAATATGTGGTTAGTGTCCTTATTGTAGCCCACGTATTATCTGATAAACAATAAAGGGCACAAGCAGAGAGATTGGTGTTATACTTATCTCTTCATGCACATGGAGGGGCCCCTAGTCAAGTTGGTTCTAAACTATTTGTAGCGATGCCTATATGCTATCAATCCAGTGTAGCCTCACACTCTCTGTAGTTTCATATATACATATCCAAATCATCATGTTACACAGATGGATGTATTGTGTGAAGTTTCACATAAACTTGCTCGCCATCAATCTACATGGAGTTTCCTTAAATATTCTTCTTTGTTACTCAATTGTTTGACTTTGCTGTTGTCTTTGGAGTTTCAGGATGTTCTACAAATTTACAATTTGGATAAGTAATTGTTTATCTCGATGTTGTTTTTAAGATTCCAGAATATTCCCCAAGTCCACAATTGAAATGAGTTCACTAACATTATATTTCCCAGGTATGCTAGCTTCTTCCACCAAAGTTTAACTGACTTAATTTTTTGGAATTCATGAATTAAGTGTGGCAGCTAAACCTTTTTATCATTTCTAGAAAATATGTCATTAGTTCCATTACAGTGACCCACATATTATCTGATAAAAACCAAAGGGTAGAAACAGGGAAATTGGTGTTATACTGATCTCTTCATGAACATGTAGGGGGGCCTAGTCAATTTGGTCCCAAAATATCTATAGCGGTGTCTAGATCCTACCAATCCATTATAGCCTCGCACTCTATGTAGTTTTAGGTATATATATGCAAATCAACATGTTACATAGATGATTTCTTGTGTGAAGTTTCACATTAACTCAAACTGCAACTATTCACCATCAATCTATGATGGACCACATGACATTCATATCAGTGATTTGTGGCTGAGATTATAGGACGTGAGAGCCGACACTGGATTTGAGGCTAGATAACCAAATGATTATAATCATTTATGGGTGCACAAGTGTATTTTTTTGTCTGTAATGTCAATTCCCTTGTGCCATTAATCATTTGTTTGAAGAACTAAATTTTTTGCAGGGTTGAAAAATAAATCTATTAAGGGAAATTGTGTTTGAAATTTGAAAATGGTTAGACCGATTAATGCATTATCCAAAATAAACATGTTTAAAACCGATTGAAACATCCTCTGAAACTGATCAAGTTTTAATGGATACGAGAACAACAATTAAATGGATCTAGCTGGAACTGTCGTTAATCAAAGTGCTACTTCCCCATCAATACAGGCACAATTCTTAGATTTGTTAGACGATTGATTCACTTGTTACGAAATAAGGGAATTGAATGAAGGCCCAAATGGGGAATTTTCCTTTAGAGTTTACAAATAAATACAACGAAATTTCCAAGTCAATCATTATCCTCTTCTGACGACACTAACTATAAATCTATTTATGGAGATGAAGAAACTTATAATTCTAATCAACATGATTCTAAACACTAAGTTATTTCCACTGCATTTTTCTTTTATTATTAATCTCACCACCGTGAATTGAATTAATGATTAAATGATAAAGACATAAACGAAAATTTCGCATTCCCGTATTCATTTCTTTATATTCAATTCCATTCATGTCTTTATATTCAGTTGTTGAAATATAATACATTTATCATAAGAGAGACATTTTCGCATAACATGTCCTTATATTCAATGACATTCATGTATTGATATTCAATTCAATTCAATTTAGGGCGAACAGATTCTATTGAAAACCAATAAAATATTAATACAACAAACTAAGCCTAATAAGAAACCTAAACCCTTTGAACTCCATAAGTAGTTAAGAGACCAAAAGCACCATATTTCCAAGATGCCGTTACTTTTAGTATGGTACACTAGTACTTTGGCTTCTGCCTAATGGATTTTTGTGGGACCAAGTGTTAATGAGATGGGAGATCTCGACATGCTTGTATACAACCACCCCACCATGAATAATTTAGTTCAAATCCATTCCTACGAAATAGTTTTTTAGATGGATGGGAGAGATCCATATTCTAAATGTTGCTCAGTTAATCAAATTATTAGCACAAACTCTTAGGCAATCACACATGTTCACGGTAACTACTTCACTATCATAGGATATTTACAAGCCTAGTTTCTTATGTTAAAACACAAGCCTAGTTTCCTATGTTAAAACTTAGATACGCTAGTGAGAGGTTGTGGAAGAATGGATACCACTCAAAACCTGTTATGAAACTAGGTCACTAGAAGATAGAAAAGATAGATAAACCACTTAAAAATAAGCCTCTAGGGGGGAACCTCCTTTACATTACACAAATGAACAATTATTCGATGATAAAAATGACAAGACCTCCTTTCTACATATAGGAGTCTAATGGGTCATCATATATTCAGAGCTGACATAACAATAATAATGTAAGAGCACAACAATAACAATTGTGGGCTTCCATGGGGCATAATAATAACAATATGGGGACTACATGGGCACAACAATATAATAAGGGGGTTGCAATAATAAAAGTAAGGGGTTACACTAGTAGTATAGGGACTTAACATTCCCCTCTCATTCAAAAATATTATTCCTCAATGCTTGAGTTGTTCTAGATGCCTTTGTATAAAATTTTCACCCTCCCTTGTTGAATATTCAGCGGGTAAGTTCTTCCACTTGATGAGATACCCTAAAAGTGATCGATTTCATAGTTGTGGATTTCTTGTTTTTGTGAGTGCTACTCATTCCAATGTGATTTTTCCTTCCTTGTGAATTTTTGGAAATATTGCTTGAACTGGGATCTTCTCACCTATAACCTTCTTTAATAATGAAACATGAAAAACTCGGTGCAGTGAGGAAGACGTAGGAAGATCCAATTTGTATGCCATAGTACCAATATTTTGTAACACCTTGTATAGACCATAATGCATTCATGATAATTTATTATCCTTCTTCCCTTGCTTTAGGGACATTTCTTTGTATGGTGTAGTTGTAGAAATACCGAGTCACCTACATCAAAACTTATTTTGATGTTTCTTGTTCATTTTCTTGCTCTTGCTCCCGATCTATGTAAATTAATTTCTTATCAACACACTTATGACCTTTACTGTCTTTTCTATCACAATTGTAACAAAGCCCTTTTTCTCTTTTTTCTTCCAATTGTTTTGGTGTCAACCTTGTAGGTGGTGAAAGGCTAGGGGAAACAACAATTCCAACTTTATAGTTATGAGTGGTAGGCTTCCTTGTTGCCATAATTTTTCTTGGCAACCTGTATGCCTTCCCCAATGGATCAGGTTCCCAAAGGCGAACCTCATGCCGGATGTTATATTTTAAGGTCGATATGAATACTTCAATCCCGTGCTTCTCTAGAATATCATTTACCTTTATATTCAATTTTTATAAGTTCTCAATGTGCCCTACCATTGAACCCTTTTGTTTGAGATTTATCAATTGGATAAAGAATGTGTTTCTCTTTTTATCCTCATAATGTGTTATCATTTTCTCTGTGAAATTTTACCAAGTGACAAGGGGTCTATGACAAAAAAACCCTTTATACCATAAAAATTGATTCGATTCTAAATATAAAGATGCAACACGTACCATTTGTAACAGTTGCACATGATGTAGATCAAAATATTTCTCCATCTATAGTATCCATGTTATGGGATCCTTGCCATGAAACCTCCTCATATCGGTATTTGGAATATGGTGGGTCTTCAATCCAATCTTATATTCTATGAAATCATGATTAACATTTATTTTTTTCTCATCACGAGTTTCCTCTACCACATTTTCATCATTAGGAGCCATTTCATGTACTAGCTTTGTCCCACATTCCTTCAAACCTTCCATGTCCTTCCTCAAATATTCCATGCCTTTCTTCCAATATGCTTCCATACCATTGATATTAGCTTCCATGGCATAGATAAAGCTATTTATCTTCTCTTTGATCGCATTCCTCAAACCATCCATCTAATTTTGATTACTAGGTGTTTCTATTTTCTTGATTCGAACCATTCTTTTGCTTGCTTTTAGGATATCGATCTTAAATATATTATATCTTGGATGTTTCGGATCTCCAATGTCTGGAATTGTTACCTACAATATCCCTCTAAGCCCTCCTTCCAATTCCACATGTCTGATTGAAATTGGATTCTCCAAGAAAGAGTTATGCCCAATCTCCCAAGATGACCTGATTATATATTCTTTGAGTAGAGCGAAATTATATGAAGTTGCACATGTCACTCTTTTAACCTTCAAACATGAAAATCATACACAAATAATTACAGTCCATCATCCTCTAGTAAATTCTGACAAAAATTCAATCTCATGCACACAAACAAAGTTATGATGATTTTCGCAAGGTCATTTTTTTTTATGTAATTTAGGAGCTTGTAAAAACCCTAAATGTCTTGGACCATATCTCTGAAAATATAGTGAAACAAGATCTCAAATTCAAGGTTGAGAATCACTAAGCTTTAGGCTCAAATGGGTTTGAATTTTAGATTTTGAACCTTTGTAGAAACAAAATTATATCTAAAATTCCATGGTCACACGTTTGAGATGGAATCCTAGAGCTTGCAAAAGCCCTAACATTATTAGATCATATCTCTGAAAATATAGCGAGACAAGGTCTGAAATTCATACCCGAGGTTCAAAATGGTTCGACGCAAAATTGGTTTTTATTTTTTAGCATTTGAAACTTTCTAGTGAAAAATTTATAGCGAAAATCTCATGATGACCTATTAGGAGCATCAAAACCCTAGAATCCAAAGCTCTCATACCAAATGTTATGAAACCATGTCACAAAAGGAGAAGAAAGATAGATCAACAAGTTAGAAATCAGCATCTTCGAGGGGGACACCTCCTTTACATTACACAAATGAATAATTCTTTGATGATACAAACCACAATACCTCCTCTCTATGTGTAGGAGTCTAAGGGGTCATAATATTATCACAACTGACATAATAATTATAGTTTAAGGGAACAAGAATAACAATTGTGGGCTTCTATGGGGCATAATAATAACAATATCAGGACTACATCGGCACAAAAATATAATAAGGGGGTTGCACTAATAACAATAAGGGGTTACACTAGTAGTATAGAGACCTAACAAAACCATTCAAGTGACAAATCTAAAGAAACAAAGCTTTATTATTAAAATCTGAAAAGATTAAGTAACTCAAAAGGTTACAGAAAAAGATGAAAGTGGGAAACGGAAACAGTTTAAAATTTTGCAACCACCAAAATGTGTCTAAGTTGTAGGTTAGTGCATGAGGCAACTTTGGCTCTATAGAATGAACGTCGTAGAATGAACATAGGGAAAAGTAGTAAAAATGCATGAACATAGAAAAATATAAACCTATTAACCCAACTAACCTATGATTGAGGCAACTTTGGCTCTATAGAATGAACACCGTAGAATGAACATAGGGAAAAATAGTAAAAATGCATGAACGTAGAAAAATATAAACCTATTAACCCAACTAACCTATGATTGCAGCTCCAAAATTGTAGAATTTAGTTGTAAATTAGTTGTTTCCCACCCCTTCAAAAACCTCCAAGTTCTATCCAATTCTCTTCTATCCAGGGCAGAAGTTGTAATTATATAGAAAATGTCGCAAGCCCTCAACATATTTTACCACATAACCAATTTCTCTCAAATCTCTCAAAATATACCAAAACCCACAAGCCAACAGAAAACATTTGGTGCAAAAGGGCCATCTTCATGGACAAGACATCTAGTTTTCATGGCATGTTTAGAAACAGTGTAAGTCTAGAGTGGCCCACTTCATAGTAAGAATAACCAGTTTTTATAGAAACAAGGTTCTTAGAAAGATTCGGCGAGGTAAGAATAACCAGTTTTCGTTGGTAAAAATAATTGGTTTTAATTCCTGGGCTTTCATACCTAATTTCATAACCAACTTTCTGGTTTCATAGCCAGTTTTCATATCTAGCTTTTGGCTTTTATGGCATGTTTCCAGTTTTCACGAAATGAGAAAAAAATGAACATTACCTTATTTATGAAAAATTAAAAACAATTAAATCATGTATCAATTATTAAAAACAACATCCATTATTAAAAACAATTAAACTATTATAATTTTATTTTAGTGAAATGAGTTTTATTTGATCATTAGTTTATATATCCACTATTAAAAATTATTTATCATTAATAATGGTTTATATATCTAAAAATTTAAATGAAATTCATATGCAAACAATAACAAAAGTTCATAATACCATAAAAAATTAACTAAGGTTCATATCTATTTTAACACAGGTTTATACACCATTAAAAAATTAAGGTTCATACTTAAATTAATAAAGGTTTATACCTATGTGTTTGTGTTGTCCTGTTGTATATAATATAATATATATATATATATATATTATATATATATATATATATATATTATGTTTTTCTATTTAGTATTTCTCAAATGTGAATATGATGATATAATACTAGATTTAAATGAACTCACACTTTGAACATAAATCAATGAAATTTAAAAATTAAATTTTATGGCCAAATACATATAAATATAAATATTAATTTGACCATATAAATATTACCTTTACTAAAATTATAATGAAGACATTAGTGTAAAGTAGATATATGATACATGCAACTATGTTACTTGTAGATGCATCCATGTGCAATACTTGGAGGAAAACCTTTGTATTTAACCCATACTCGTCGTGATCTTTCCTTTGCTGTTGGCCTTCTTGCTCGGTTTATGGAAGCCCCACGTGAAAGTCATTGGAAAGCAGCTAAACAAATACTTCGTTATCTTCGCGGTACAGTTCAGTTTGGCATTCATTACACTACTGAAGCATCTCCTCTATTGGTTGGTTTCACTGATTCCGATTGGGCTGGTGACCCTGATGATCGGAAGTCTACTGCTGGTTATGTGTTCACTCTTGGTTCAGGACCTATTACATGGGCTTGCAAGAAACAAGCTTCCATTTCTTTTTCTTCAGCAGAAGCAGAGTATCGTGGTGCCGTAGAGGCTAGTAAGGAAGCCTTGTGGTTTCGTAAGATCCTATTAGAGTTTGGTTTTCAGTAGCAACATCCGACTACACTTTGGTGTGATAATCAAAGTGCCATTCAGCTTTGCAAAGATCCAGTTCAGCATCAGCGCAGCAAACACATTGAACTACACATGCAATTCATCAGAAAGATCATTCATGACCATGTTCTTGAAGTGCAATATTGTTCAACAGATGATCAAGTTGCAGACATCTTCACAAAGGCTCTCACAGAGGCGAAGTTCACTAAACTTCGATTTATGGTTGGAGTTCAGGAAGTT
>APFE031412488.1:96638-152190 GCA_000404065.3 Pinus taeda | reverse complement strand
TTCATTCTCTCCTCGGTATTACCGACACTTGATACATGGCTTGACACCCGATTGGTCCATGAATTCTATTTAAACTCGCATAGAGGGTCATTTGTAGGTTCACCGGCATGAGAGAAGCTTATGTAAATTTTCATTCTTTTATTAATAAATTGCCTGTAGTAGCCACGTTGGCGCAGGCCGTGGACTGTTTCCCTCTCTGAGGGTTTTAACCACATCAAAATACTGGTGTATTGATCTGTGATCTGTTTGTGAGCAGTGTCCTTTTGGTGTTCTGTCTGAGGAACTTACCCTGTAAATTCCTACACTTTAGACACAAAAGGGTATTGATAATTTTAACAATCTAAATAGATTTAGAGACCCCTTTGTCTCTAAATTGTAACACTATAGATTGATTCAGAGATTATTGTAGTGAAATGTAACACTTTGATATCAAAATTACAATTTTCCATTTATAGAGTGGTACACAATTAAAAATGTTGGCATTATGACACAAGCTTGTCCTTGATGGCAACTCACTCGACAAGTCACTCAGATGATAGTTCAAGCTCACAAGCTCTCAGGATAAAGTAAAAGGAGGTATACATAGGTTCCCATTGACCAAGCCACATATTCATGCACATTCATAGACCAAAAGGCACGTATGCATAGACACACACATTCATGCACAGAAAAGAACGTACTGTTTGGAAATCTTGGCTTTTGGTCCTTCATATTTGGACCTATGGTTGTTGGACCATGGTATCTCATCTGAAGTGTTGAACCCAGGTATTTCTAAGTGGTTTTGGAACATGGTATTGAGTAAGGCCTAAGACTATAAAAGGGGAAGGAGATCAGTAGGCAAAGGCACTCAAGGATTGAATATCTTGTGAAGAGTAAGATTAGAATACTGGTCATTGGGTTATGGTGCATAGCTGGATTTGAATCAAGGAGGAAACTCAGTGCTAGGAGAAGGAAAAGTTCTATTGATGGGTCTTGATTTTAAGGCTTGAAGAGAAGTATCTATATGTGATTTTCATGTGTTATATTTGGCGCATGAGTCGATTTATAAATTTGATGATCTCAGTATAACTGATGTCTGAAAAATTGAAAAGGGTAAATTATCCTTTATAGATATGTAAGCAGGTTCAACATAACAAAGACACGTATACATGTTGGTTCAGTAATTCAAAATGGCGTATAAATAGGTTTACCTTAAGATAACATCTTATGCACACAGGATCTACGTGTTGAAGTAGCATACGTATCATAAAATATGTTTTAGCCACTTCTGTTTATTGTTGTAGTGTTCTAGGTTCAATATTGGCTTCTGGTTACTGTTACTATATTTTGGTTACAACATTTAGGGAAGTGATTATTTATTCACTTTTTGGTTGGTGCAAATGAGATTGATTGTTGTAGATATATTTGATGTTTCATTGATGTTATTGATGGATCCACTCTGAAAATTTATGAAACGTGGTCCCTGGAAGAAAAGAGAAGGTTGTAGGTCAACACGTACATACTAGTACATGAGCTAGTGCAAGAGATAAGGGGGTTGTAGCTCCCTTCCAGGAGAAGTTCTAGAATGAGAGAAGGTTTTAGCCTTCTGTAGGTAGAGGCCTGCATACTGGTATAAGACTCTACCAGTACAAAAATATTGTAAAAAGAAGTTTCCTATTAAAATAAGATAGAGACAAATTGCAGCAGGTGGTTTTCACCCACATTGGGATTCCACCTTATATCTTGTGTTCATGTGTGATTTCATGTACTGTTTTATTGGACTTGATTACTGTTTTATGGTTTTGATACACAGATTAAAACCAACTAACTAAATTAGAACTCTGCATGATATACACAGTTTTCTCTAAACACAGTTGCGTATATACGTAGGTTGAATTAACAGAAGTAATGTATATTAATTTGTTTATGGAAATGAAAAATTGTTAAATTGCTAATACTGATTCACGGCCGCCCTTCCCCCCCCCCCCCCCCACCCCCCCCCCCCCCTCTTAGTATTATTTCCAAAAAATTGGTATCAGAGCAAGTCCTTCAGAAGAAGCTTGATCGCTTGAAGGAAGATCTATCATCATGAGAAACTATGAAAAAGAGGCATCCATCAGGCCACCAATCTTTGATGGGAGTAACTTTGTATATTGAAAGGTAAGAACCATAGCCTATCTTCAATCTCTTCGTACGAAATTTTGGGATATTGTGGAAGGAGGATACACATTTCCATCAATAGCTCCTATAGATACGACTAGTAAAAATCTATATGAAACATCCAAAGGTTGTCAATACTCTATTGGGGAGTCTATCTCAATCAGCATTTGTCAAGGTTATGCAGCTAAAAACTGTCAGAGAAATATGGGATAAGATAATCCTAAGCTATGAAGGATACGTTGAGGCAAAATGCTCAAAACTACAATCTCTCATAATTCAATATGAAATTCTGCGAATGCAAAATGATGAAAGTGTGGCTAACTATTTCCTACATATATACGAGATTATTAATCGAATGAAAAACTTGGGTGAAGAGATAAAAGAAGTTACTTTAGTTGAAAATGTTCTAAGGTCTTTGTCTTCTATGTTTGAATCAAAAGTTTCTGCCATAGAAGAAAAGCGGAATCTTCAGAGTATTACCATGTCACAACTGCACGGAATCCTAATTGCTTTCGAAATGTGAAAAGGGGGTCCATCAAACATGAGAGAAGCCACATTCAAAGCTTCAGGAAAAGGAGAATACAATGAATGAGGACATAGTCAAAAGGAGCGGAAGAATCAAACTTTGTCAAGAACCTTGAACGGGGTTCTGGAAGATTCAGAGGTAAGCTACCTTTCAAATTATTTTCTTGTGGAAGAGTCAGGCACTATGCAACCAAATTTCCACATAAATATAATCATGAGAAAGGTAAGGAACTGATTAAATGGAAGAGAAAACAAAGTGTAAGTAAGAAGAGCTATCATACACATGAAGACAGTGATGGACTTTCAAATAGTGATAAAGATGAACATGGTAATTATTATAGACTTTTGATGGATTTTGAAGATGATGATTTCGTGGATGATATAGATGAAGATGATCTCTATGAATAAATTTCTAAACTTAAAATCTATTTAGAAGAAAATAGTATGATTATAGATACTCTGACATTCCAACTTGCTGAAAGGGAAAAACACAATGAGAAGCTAGAATGTGAAATTGTGGGACTTAGACTTAATCTTAGATTTGCTAAAGGATATAAAACTTTAGATGAGATTATCAAAGTGTAGTGTAATCCGCTAATCAAGATAGGTCTTGGATATATTGAAGAAGCATCTCAAGCAGAGAAGCCATCCACCTCCAAAAGTTATGTTGATGTAGAAAGGAGAAGTGAAGAGGTTGACAATTGTCAAAAAAGGGACAAAGCAGAGCACCAGGTAAATTGGGCTTAATCTGCTTCAAGGATGAATAGAAACTACAACCAACCACATGTAAGTCATTCTCAATTTGCCTCAAGAATGAATATCAATGGAAACTACAATCACTTGGTCGGTAGATTTGATAATCACACAAATTTCTTTAATAGCCAATGTTTCTCATGTCATAAATTTGGACACAAAGCTGCTCAACGTGTTGCCTAGAAGACCATCATGACTAGAGAAGCATGAAATCAAAGGAGTATGACTGGGATCATGAAGATTCTGAATGCAGGAGTATGTTACTGCAAAAATCTCAGAAGGAGCAAGCTTCATTGGGTCCTAAAACATGGAGAAAGAAAGAACCACAACTAGAAAGATGTGGTATAGCCTTATATGTAGAAGGACAGGAAAATCAGTGGTACATCGACAGTAGATGCTCGAAACATATGACAGGTGATAAAGAAAAACTTCAGTCATATAGTGCCTTAGAAAAGGAAAGGAAGGTCTCATTTGGAAATGACACCCCTGCACTCATAAAAGTTAAAGGCTCTGTTGTTTTGAAATAAAAGGTCAATGCAAGAAATGTTATGTTTGTTGATGGCTTAAAGAATAATCTATTGAGTGTTAGTCAAATGTGTGATGAAGGAAATGAAGTAGTATTTCGGTCAAATGGATGTATTGTTCATGAGCTTGAGACAGGAGAAACAGTGATGAAAGGCATAAGAACTCCAAATAATTTATACATACTCAAGGGAGGAAAAAAACAATGCTATCTAAGCAGAAATGAAGAACAATGGCTATGGTACAAAAGATTGGGGCATATAAGCTTCCCTCAGATAAGGAAAGCATGCAAATATCAGGCTATTCGTGATCTTCCTGACATCAGAATTCCAGAAAATACTATATGCAAATCATGTCAGTTTGGTAAGCAAACCAGAACACTTTCCCTGAGAAGGAAGGATCCTTGTCCATACTGATTTATGTGGTCCATAAATGAAAAAGTCCCGTTGTGGAGAAGAATAGTTCATGTTGTTCATTGACGACTTTTCAAGGATGTGTTGGATAAGACTTCTGAAGCATAAAGACGAAGCTTTCAAAAAGTTCAAAACTTTCAAAGCCCTAGTTGAAAATGAATTAGATCACAAAATCAAATGTCTGAGGTCTGATCGAGGAGGGGAATTTACTGAGGATGAATTTTTAGACTTTTGTGAAGAAAATGGAATAAGAAGGGAATTCTCTACTGCAGGGACTCCTCAGCAAAATGGAGTGGTGGAAAGGATGAACAAAATGGTTCAACAAATGGTCCATGCTATGCTTGATGAGTCTGGAACTCCTGCAACCTTCTGGGGTGAAGTTGCATTTGCTGTCATTACTATTCTCAACAAAACAAACCTCCGAGTAAAAAACACTCAAACTCCTCATGAACTTTGGTATGGTAAGACTCCTATTGTAAAATACTTCAAAGTTTTTGGAAGAAAATTTTATATCAAAATGACTGATGAAAACCTTGGCATGTTTGAACTTAGAGCAGATGAAGGCATTCTCCTTAGTTACTCTCCCTAGAGTAAAGGATATAAGTGTTACAGTAAAATACTTGGTAAAATTGTTGAAAGTATTGATGTAGTGGTTGATGAAGAAGGCAACAATCCAAAGTAGATAAAATCTGAAGATTTTGAAAATGATGATGGGGACTATCCTTCAACATCAAATTAGACAAATGCTGAAGAAGAAAATTATGAGGCACCAGAAGAGCAAATAAGGGTAGAAGAAAAGACTCCATCCAAGCATGTCCAGAAGAACCATTTAGAGACTCAAATTTTGGGGTAAAAAGAGGCAGGTGTACAAACAAGAAGAACTATTACAAAAGCTTCAAGCTATCTAGCATTTCTCTTCTCCATCGAACCACAAAACATAAGTGAAGCATGCAAATATGAATGTTGGGACAAGGCCATGAATGAAGAACTTGATTAGATTGAAAAGAATAACACTTGGGAATTGGTTCCTAGACCTAATGATAAGAATGTCATAGGGAAAAAATGGTTATTCAAAAACACGCTAAACGAAAAATGGAGATGTTATTAGAAACAAGGCCAGACTTGTTTGTAAAGGGTATGCTCAACAAGAAGGTATAGACATTGAAGAAACTTTTGCACCGGTTGCTAGACTTGAATCCATAGCAATGTTCCTTGCTCTTTATAGATTTCAGAAGTTCAAAGTATAATAAATGGATGTGAGACATGCCTTTCTAAATGGAGACTTAGAAGAAGTGTATATTGAGCAACTATATGGATTCATCCTTAGGAATGATCCAAAACTTGTATGCAGACTTAGAAAGGCTCTTAATGGCCTTAAACAGGCTCCAAGGGCTTGGTATTATCGTCTAGACAAATACCTCCATCAACAAGGTTTTTCAAAAGGACTAGAAG
This sequence comes from Pinus taeda, assembly GCA_000404065.3. Classification (NCBI taxonomy): domain Eukaryota; kingdom Viridiplantae; phylum Streptophyta; class Pinopsida; order Pinales; family Pinaceae; genus Pinus; species Pinus taeda. The sequence continues at coordinate 146,386 of APFE031412488.1, read as the reverse complement.
ATAGCAATCTATATATAAAAATTAACAATGATAAATTGCTAATACTTGTTATGTATGTTGATGATATCATCTTTGGTAGAAATGAAGAATCCATGAGTCAAAACGTTTTCTTGGTGATGCAGAAAGAATTTGAATTGTCCCTACTTGGTGAGCTCACATATTTTCTTTGTTTTCAAGTCCAACAAAACAAAGAAGGTATATTTCTATCACAAACCAACTACCTCAAGCAGATATTGAAGAAACATGGCATGAAAGATTTGAAACTAGTATGTACCCCTATGGTAAGAGGATGCAACCTCTGCACAAATGATGAATCAGCAGCAGTACATCAACCAACCTATAGATCCATGATTGGTAGTCTGCTCTATCTGACAGGTACCCGAGTAGACATCATGCATGGAGCGGGAATAGTTGGAAGATTCTAGGAAAATCCAAAAGAAGCACACCTTCAGGAAGTTAAAAGGATTTTTAAATATCTTCAAGGAACACAAAACTATGGCTTATGGTATCCTAGAGATACAGATCTCACACTTCATGCATATATAGATACAGATTGGGAAGGAAACGTGGATGACAGAAAAAGCACTAGTGATGGTGCATACTTTATGGGTTCTAGATTAGTATCTTGGTTCAGCAAGAAACAAAGTTCAATTGGATTATCTACAACTAAAGCAGAATATGTGGCTGGTGCATCTTGCTGCACACAACGCCTTTGGATGATGCAAACATTGCAATACATTCAAATCACTTGTACTCCACCTATATCCATTTTATATGATAATACAATTGAAATCAATATTTCAAAGAATCTAGTCATGCATTAAAAGACCAAGCACATACCTATCAAATATCATTTTCTCTGGGAATTAGTGCTTGAACAAAAGGTCATATTAGAGTATGCCCCCTCCAAGGAACATGTTGTTGATATATTCACCAAACCACTACCTAGGGAAACATTTGAATACCTCAAAAAGAAGCTGGGATTAGTTGATGCATCAACTTGCTGTTGACACTTATCTGTTTCAGAGAAAAATGATTGTACGTGAGTTTCATGAAGAGCATCTGCATACATATGATGATTTATGTGGATATAGTCACATGTATGTTGGTTTGAAGAATATTAGTGGGCCAGACTTAGGATGAAAGGAATTCGATGTGGGTCTGATCATTTGGCATAGGTTCAAGGGGCATATACTTCTAATAGTGAATTGTTGGCATTACCATAGAAGATCTTGGTACAATTTCACAGTTGTTTTTTATTCAGGTGGAACAGGTGTAGAGGGAGATCATAATTGCTGGTCTAGATGATGATTGACAAATGTTGTTGGTGATAGTTGCTAATGACTATCGTAGTCTTGTCTTAGATATTTAGTCTCTATCTCATGTATTTCTTTTCTTATCAAGGTCATGTAACGACTTATCTTGTTTCCCCACTATGCCTAGGATGGATGATGTAATGTTCTTGTTTTATCATGTATAAACTTTTGGTGTATCCCACTTGGTTGGGTGGATGAGTCAATATTGGTATATCCCCACTTGGTTGGGAGATGGATGTATGTATGAGTATTTGGTGATAGGAAGGTCATTTATGATGTATAGAGTCATGTTCTTCTTGTAGAACATCTTTTTGCAGACTTTGCTTATAGTCAGGGGGAGCATGAACAACACGCTTCAACAGAGCAGAGATTTCAACATGTACTCATGAGGAGCATAACCCTTTTCCCTTGATGACAAAAGGGGGAGAGTGACTTGGGGTTGCCATCAAGTCCAAAGGGGGAGATTGTTGGAATTATGCTACAGGCTTGTCCTTGATGGCAACTCACTCAGAAAATCACTCAGATGATAGTTCAAGATCACAGGCTATCAGAATAAAGGAAAAGGAGGTATATGCAGGTTCCCGTTGACGAAGCCGCATATACACACAGATTCACAGACTCAAAGGTGCGTATGTGTATACACACACTTTCATGCACATGAAAGCATGTACAATTTGGAAATCTTGGTTTTTGGTCCTTGGTATTTGAACCCATGGTTTTGGACCATGGTATCTCGTCCGAAGTGTTGAACCCAGGTATTTGGACCCAAGTATTGGTTTTAAGTGGTTTTGGACTATGGTATTGAGTAAGGCCTAAGACTATAAAAGGGGAAGGAGAACATTAGGCAATTTCACTCAAGGATTCAATATCTTATGAACAGCAAGATCTAGAATACTGGTCATTGGGTTATAGTGCATGTCTGGATTTGAATCAAGGAGGAACCTCAGCGCTAGGAGAAGGAAAAGTTCTATTGATGGGTCAAGATATTAATGCTTGACAAGGAGTATTTTTTTGTGATTTTGATTTGTTATATTTGGCACATGACTTGATCTATAAAAGTGATGGTCTGGGTATAACTGATGTCTGAAAAATTGAAAAGGGTAAATTATCCTTTATAGATCTATATGCAGGTTTAGCATAGCAAAGGCATGTATACACGCTGGTTTGGGAATTCAAAATGGCATATATGCAGGTTTTCCTTAAGATAACAATGTATGCACACAGGTTCTACATATTGAAGTAGCGTACATCTCATAAAATATGTTTTAGCTACTTCTGTTTATTGCTGCAGTGTTCTGGGTTCAGGATTGGTTTCAAGTTAGTGTTACTATATTCTCGTTACAACATTAAGAGAAGTGATTGTTTGATTCAGTTTTTGGTTGGTGCAAAGGAGATTGATTTATGCAAATATATTTGATGTTTCAATGATGTTATTGACGGATCCAGTCTAAAAATTTATGAAACGTGGCCCCTGGAAGAAAAGAGAAGGTTGTAGGTTAGCACCTACATACTAGTACATCAGCTAGTACAAGAGATAAGGGGGTTGTATATCCCTTCTAGGAGAAGCTAGAGAATGATTGAAGGTCGTAGCCTTGTGTAGGTAGAGGCCTACGTACTGGTATAAGAATGCACTAGTACAAAAATATTGTAAAAATAAGTTTCTTATTAAAAGAAGATAGAGACAAATTGCAGCAGGTGGTTTTCACCCACATTGTGTTTCCACCTTATATCTTGTGTTCATGTGTGATTGCCTAAATTGTTTTACTGCACTTGATTATTTTTATATGGTTCTGATACACAGATTAAGACCAGCTAACTAAATTAGAAGTCTGTTAGATATATGCGGTTTTCTCTAAACATAGTTGCGTATATACGTAGGTTGAATTAACAGAAGTAGAATATATCAATTTGTTCATGGAAATGAAAAATTATTAAATTGCTAATACTGATTCACCACCCCCCAATATTATTTCCAAAAAAAAAATACTAACATAAATGACTAATTCATATACTTGTTTTATTGTTGTTTGGTCATATTTTTATTATTGGACTATAATAGTCATTTATGGTAAGACTTATTAATTTTGTCACTTATTATCTAGTCACATATTTTAATCGTAGATTAAATTGGTGATTTATGTTAGTCACTTTTAGTTTAGTCACTTATTATCTAGTCATATATTTTATTCCTAGACTAAATTAGTCATGTAAGATAGTCATTTTTAGTTCGGTCACTTAAAAGTCCTCAAATTTAGTAGTAATTCACTTGAAATAATTGCGGTGAGTAACATTTTCAATCACCTAGTCATTAAGTTCATCATTTTTTGCTAGTGAGGAAGATATACCTCAGTAAAATTAAATATTTTCATTTCCATGAGTATGGACACTATGCAACCAAGTGTCCACATAAAAAATCTAGTAAGGAACTAGCAACAACGACAGGAGGAGATGCTCTCACATCACAATTAGAGTTGGATTTAATCTTCATTTCTTACATGATAAGCACATTAAGAGGGAGTGAGTGGTACCTAGACTTTGGTGCTTCATAGCATATCACAATAAATAAGGAGTTCTTTAAAAACCTAGAGGAGAAGGACCTACAATTACCCATAGAGCTTCGAGATGATGGAAGATAAAGTACAAAGGGGATTTTAATTGTCATCTTTAAGAGGGAGTCAAACTCCCATATTCAATTGAAGGACCTAATGTATGTGCCTAGTTTGAAGAAACATCTATTTTCTGTAGATACACTTGAATACCATGGATATGATTTATTGTTTGGTAAAGGGAAAGCTTTTTTGAAGAAAAAAATTGTCGTTTGAGTTAAAATTATCTAGATGTTAGAGGTATATGTTTCCATGCATGCAACTATATCTCCAAGAGTGAGGTGGGCCTTTGTAGAACCTTAGTCCCAAAGTTGCAAATATTTGGGTAGGGTCTATAGGAGAGAAGCAATAATTGTAGTATACTCTTCTAATGTATAAATGCTCTTGCTATAGGGGCCCACAATATTTAGTAGTAGAAGGGTCAGTGTCAGAGGATGCAGTTAGATCTTGAGCAACAATTGCAGGCTAGTAGGGGTTAGAGACTCAAGATGTAATTGCAACTCATAGACATAGTTGGTTCAGTATTCTGGATACATCTCAATTGTAGCTGTTGCAGTAGCAACAAAAATAGTGAGAGGGAGTTTTATTACAGTACCTTCCTATAGGAGTAGGATTGGGGTTGTGTAGAGCCTATTTCTTGCTAAAAGGGACTGTTGTAATTGTAGAAAGAAAAGGCTTCATTTCACTTGTGCATTAGCCAAATAAGGAAATCCAATTTTCCACATCAGAAGGATTGTAATATACCTGTGGGGATAGTATGGGGTATAGAGGGACGTACCCAAGGGAATAATGTAATAATGAAATGTGCCATAGTAATAAATAAAGTGGTTAACCCGTATCATGTAAGGGACCATAGGTAGTTAGCAATAATGCAATAAGCCCATGGTATTAGATAGAGGGTATTGAGGGAACCATGGTAATGACCCATGGTATTGTATTTATGATTCCTATGTAGAGGCTAGAGACTCCCCATTGAGAAATGTCAAGGATTATTGTATGAAAAATCATATGGCTTGTGCAGTGTTCTCCTTCCTAAAGCAGTGAATGTATGGTGTTGCCCTACATTATGGGATTGATTAATAAACGAAATCATTTCTATATTCAGATCTTGTTAATTTTTTGTATATTTCTATTATGTTATACTTTTAGATCAGATTTATAAGAGGTGGTATCAGAGAACTTTCTTGGGCAAAGCAAAGATTTTTATTTTATTTTTTGTAGGAACTTTTTGAGGCAGCGAGTTTGTAGATCAGATCTGTACATTCTGGTGGAAAATTTGCACAATCTCATTGCAGATCTAGTTTATTTGCAAACAAATACCTAATTTTCAAAAACAAATCGACTGAATCAAAGTTTGGATGAGGGAGATATCACTAATTTAAAAATAAGCTATGTTGCAGACATTTTTTGGGGCGACGAGCTTTCAGATCAGATATGTATGTTCTGGTGAACAATACAGATTATATAATTGCAGATATGGGTTGCTGGTGAAAAAATACCCAATTTTAAAAAACAAATCGTCTAAATCGGAGTCCGGATGAGGGAGATATCGCTTATTTAAAAATCAGTTGTGTTGCAGATATTTTTGAGGGCGGTGAGTTTGCAGATCAGATTGTACGTTATGTAGAAAAATTTGCAGAATCTAATTGTAGATCTCGGTTCTTTGCAAAAAAAAATACCCAATTTAAAAAAAAAAAATCGGTTGAATCAGAGTCTGGAGTCGTTGATTTAAAATCAGCTCCTTTTTTAGAAACTTTTGTGACGGCGGGACATGTGAAGTGTGAATATGAAATTCTAGTGCCTAGATCACAATTTGATGAAGATGTACAAATTTGATTGCTTCGATCTGGGAATATGGGTTGCACAAATGGAACAATATTTCTCTCTGAATCACATCATAGATGATGAAACTAAAGTACGTGTGGGAGACCTTTACTTGGACCAAGAAAGATGGCAATGGTGGTATTATTCTAAATGCTATCTAAGGACAGTTACTTGACAAATGTTTGCAAAATTCATTTGTGACCACTTTGACCTTAAATCTATTTTTTTGGGTCCTCTGACTAAGCTTAGATAGACAAGCACACAACCTACCAAAGATTTTATTTCTACAAGAAAGAAGGAAACCAAGAAACCTAAAGGGTTATTTTTTGATGGTATCTCCCTATTGATGGATTGACTCAGAAGGAGGAGATTATTATGTCTATAAATCCTAGTTGCAAGAATAATTTTATCAATGTGAATTTGGTAAAAAAATTTCAAGTTCCACCAAAAAACATGGAAAACACACAGGTTCATAACAAGAATGTTCAAGTTTATAAATATTTGAAGCTTTCTATGGATAAGTATGTGTTGCATTGTGATTTTTATACTTCAGGTATGATAACATGGATGTTGTTTGGGATATCCTTGGATGGAATCTATGTGTATTGTCAATATTAATGTGCAGAAGAAATTCCTGAAGCTCTGGTATAAAAAGAAGAAAATTAGATTGCAGGATATTTCCATTAAGACCAAAGTAGAGACTATGGAGGCAGAAGAAAAAAGCTCTAATGACACTACCGCATTAGATGATGAGCGTTTGATGGTTGACAATCAGACACAAACATCAAACCAGGTACCAGAGAAACATGTAGTGTCTAAGGAGGTTGAAGAAGAAAATGTTACACGTATTGATACATCAGATTATGACTTAGTGGTTGAAGTAATATTGGAAGATAAGAAACAACAGGAGGCACCACAACATGTACTAGATACTATTCAGCCTCCACTAGGTGGTGAATTAAAGAAAGATACACTGTTGGTTAACACTTGAGCATATCACCACCCACATCACCCCGCAAGAAGACAACCAACAAGATGGCAACGAATTAGCCACAAGGACAACAACCTACACATGACAAATAGAGAGGGGCAACAATCCACCTACTACACATCAAAACAGAAGAGCTGCTAGGGTCAACTTCCATCTCAAGCGAGTGAGGCACCAACTAGATCGAGGGTTCACCTTTCTCTAGGATGGCTAGATGCACGTGCATGGTACCAGTGGACCACTCTTTTGAGTAGATCTTATTATTTGTGTTCTTGTTATGTTTCAGGGATGAAACATGTTTAAGGGGGTTGGAATGTATTATACCTAGGGGGGATAGTATGGGGTATAGAGGGAGGTACCCAAGGTAGTAATGTAATAATGGAATGGGCCATAGTACTAAATAAAGTGGTTGACCTGTATCATGTAAGTGACCACAAGTACTTAGAAATAATGTAATAAGCCCCTAGTATTAAATAGATGGTATTGAGGGAACCATGTTAATGAGCCATGGTATTCTATGTATGACGCCTATATGGAGGCTAGAGACTCCCCATTGAGAGATGTCAATGATTACTGTGTGAACAAGCATATGGCTTGTGGAGTGTTCTCGTTCCTTAAGGAGTGAATGTATGGTGTTGTCCTACCTTAAGGTTTTGATTAATAATGTGAAGCATTTCTATATTCAGATCTTGTTATTTTTGGGTTTATTTATATTATCTTATACTTTTATATCAGATCTATAACAAGGATGACTTCGATTGTAGTTAGCTAGAGTGACATGGTTTTATCTATTAGTTAAATAAGTAAGCTCAAGTTTGTAATCTAGAAGTAGAGTTTTGCATGGGTTGATTACTAAAATTTAGTAATATACTAGAGTTATTATTAGTTAAACTCAATTATTTGAGTTCTAGTCATTATTATACTCAGTAGGAGTTTATTTAAGTAGTTATAGGAATTTTTATCTCACCGATCTCTCAATTTACTGAAAATAAACTTAGTCATGCATGGAATTCAAATTTCCTAGTTGAGTGGAGGGAAAAATAATAATTTATATATGTTGATAAATCAAGGGCATCGATGGTTAAGTGATTAATTTGCTTATGATAAATTCTCGTGATATTGTTTTCAATCTTACTTAGAATCTTCTATTTTCATGTACTTATCATTGTGTTCTTTTCATTTAGACAATTACCATATCATTAATAAATAAAGAGACAAGAAACACAATATATAGGATTTTTGGCGAGGGCCAAAAAATCTCACTATTTGAGAGGAAAACCCCCAAAAAAATCATCTTACAGATGCTCAATTAATGGAAACCAATTCCATGACCGTGACCCTTGCACTAGTGTCTTGCCAAGAACAATTCACTGACCTATTTTTTACATTTCTTCTTCCTTTTTCTCTTCTCAACTTCCTTGAGAAACATTGTCTTCTTCTTCTTGGTTTCCTTGAGAAACTAGGTCTCTTTGAGGTCTCAGGAGAGATTCCTAATGCACTTCTTCTTTTCCCTTTCTGGTGAGGTCCACTTCTCAACTTATGATTACATTGGTGTAACTCCAAAATATTCTATCTACTTTTGGTGCTTTTGTATCTTCTTCCTTCGCACATTTAAGGATGTAATATCGAAAACTATTCCCAAATTAACTTCTTGTCTTACTAAGATAGAGACTTCTTGTCACACGTTATCGCACTTCCTTGTAGAATTGCATGAGTGGATGATATATTTCCAAGTGAGTTCAAGTACTTGTATATATACACATTTTCCCATCTGATTTTCACCAACATTATCTTAGGAATATGCCAAATTTTCCTTTGGGAGAGGGTGACATCATCTTCTTCGTTCTTCCTTCATTGTAGGTTGAATTCAGGAGAACTTGTGACGAGGTCTTAGAGGATGAATTTAGATAGACAAGTTTGAATCTTTAAAATGTGTAACATGAATTAATTACATGACAATGACTCTTTATATTTCTATGACTAGATGGACGAATTCCTAAGGACTCTCAATGGGAGCCTATACTAAAAATAAATACCCTTCGCATGCAACCCATGATGCAAGAATTACAATAATTTGATTTTTTTTCTCTATATCCCTTACATAAAGGCATGATTACATGTGATTATGAAGACTGGATGTGGTTACAATTTAAATTACTCCCTCTCAACTAGGGAGGTATTCAAAATGGTACTTGGCCATTCTCAATACGGATAATTTCTGATAAGAAGAATCAGATTGGTAACACATTTGTTTAGCATGATAAAAACTAACATTTTCACATAGCAAGGCCTTGACAAACAACTCTATCTCTCCACAAGATCCAAGCATAAAGCTAGTGAGACCCAATGATTTATAGACTCCCTTATCATCATTATCTCTCTCAGAATATACCCCACTCGAGTTCTCAGGGTGTGTTCCATGACGACTATTCTTATGTTGGGTTACCCAACCCTCAAATAATATAAGTCCTCCATGACTCCTCTTATTTTAGATGTCCTATCACATCATCAAAGAGTATCAGATGCTAAATGATTACCTAATCCTCTATTTTTTCTTCTCGAGTGAAGACAATAATAATGTCTCTATCTCTCCCTCTAAATTAGGGACCTACAAAACCTGCTTAGCTACAAGAATAACTCCTTCCTAAGATGTCATGTTCCTTTGTTCAAGGAGTCTTCTTGCTTTTGGGACTTCCACATAGGGCACATGCCATCTATCACTTTCATCTGAGCTAGTCAGTTAATCATCCTTCTAATTAAAAAGTGAACTATTGGTCTACATCTGTTATTGCCTCATGGTATGCTACCTTCATAAATAAGTAATGAACACTTAAATCATAATTACCTTTGTGAAGGTTTTTGACCATGAAATATTTCTAAAGGTATCAACATCCTGCATAGACTTTGACACATCTCCAAAGATACGAATTGTGAAGGGTTGCCATATTTTTCAAACTTTCATCAAAATATTCATATTTTTCTAGGAGATATCATAGTCAAATCTGCTTTTTCTTTTCGATGTTGACTGTATTTACCATTGTTTCATATTTCATTATATCTTCCCCCCTTTATTCACACATTTCATTCTTAAGAGCTTCAGAGTTTCTAAATCGTGGTCAACTAGCTCATACACCATATGAGGACAGATTATGTCGATTTCATTTAGAAAATATTTGACACATGGAAATTATAACCACTTTCAGCTCATCAAAACCTTTATGGTGATATAAATTTTACATTGATCCACTACTCGAGTCAAATACATACCCATTTAAAGTTAGGATTTTAGTATCTACCACATAGTTATGGACCTACCACATTGAATCCTCATGGAAACCATACCTCTCCTTGATGGATTCTACGTCATATGAGGATGCCACATCATAATGGGTACATCCATGTAGCACCTGCCATGCCACCGAGCCTTACAAACCTGAAATTCCATCTCATAACATGAAATTCCAAAATCTGACATTATGGTTGCCTCTTCATATATTTGTATCTCCCATGAAGCTTAAATGATCCAAAGCTCGAAATCCCTAGGCTAGTTCCTATAGGCACACACCTCTAGCGTGGTCCACATCTAAGTTGTTCGACCTTTTTCTCGTGCATTCATCTGAGATGTCTTAGGCATGTCCAACCTTTTAGAATATGACACATCAAATCTTACCACACTATGCACTAGATTAAAGCCCCATTCTCTTAAGTAAGTATGCCTTCATAAAGAATACGATTTTGGACCTTCTTCCACTAGGGGTACCACCCCATATCTTTGTTTTGATCTAACTTATGATGGATTTCAACACCTAAGTTCCATTACATCCTTCCAAATCAACCGCAAACTAGATCAAGGTGATATCATAAATTGGGCATCTACCTCTACCATGTCTAGCCTTGTTTCGGATCTGGTTCTACCTTGAGTCACCACTCATCGAATCTCTTAAATGATCTGACTCTCAGACCTTCCCATACTAGCCTCAATCTAACATCGAATGTGGGCATTTATCCAACTCGATAGGTCGAATGAATTTATGGGTTTCCCTTAAATGTCTTAGGAGTTTGACCAAGATTCCACTAAGAACCTAGTTCTGTATGAAATATACATAGTTACATCAATGTCCTGAAGAATATTGACCATTGTCTCTTCCTCCTCTTCTGAATAAACTTCAAAAATAATGACAATACCTTCCCACAAAGCTTCTCTTCTTGATTATTATCTTGCAACAAGTTCTATTATTCTTAACACCTCTATAGGGTGAAAAATAAATTGCTATTTTTCCATCTCACCTATTGATTCTTGCGTGTCAGCACAGAATTCCACTTCAAACATCTCTATTCATTCTGATGAAACAACATGAGTCTCTCCTCATTCTATAACTCCCTCATATTTCAACCATACTATTCTATTTCTATTACTGATCTCGTGGTTTAATTGTTGAGTTTTATATATACACTACCATATACTAATCCTATCTATCTAATCTATATATATATTAATAAATCATTTATATATATATATTATATATAAATATAATAAATATTTAAACAATATAATATATATAATATAAATATATATATATATATAGATATAATATATAAGATAGTATATATATATAATATATAAATATAATATAGGTGTACCTAATTCTCCTTTTCTTCAGAACATAAGGTGTCCTCTTCATCATCCTTAATAAGTTTTTATGGGGTTTACTAGTAATGATTTTCAAAACATTATTCTCATCCTTCTGTGGAGCTACATAATTACCTTATAGGGTTCATTTGTTCAATGGGAATAGATGGGTACTCAATGGTGAAGGAAATTTCAAAAATTAACTCCTCGAATACAACTATAGGAATTGCAGGAGTTATAATTCTAGGAACTTAACCATTTTCATCGCATGGTGGAGTTACAACTTCTGCTTCTCCAATTGGTAGAGTTGTAGCTTCTATAATTCCCATAGGTGAACTTGCAACTTGTGATTTGAATAGAGCACAAACAACATCATTGCATTTTCTTTCTTCCTAGTTTGGTGCTCATATGACAAGTAATTTTATTAAACTATAGCTGGAAAGAGAATCCTCAGGCCATCAATTTTTTTTACTTTCTCTCTCATTGTCCATAATTTTTTCAGGGGAAAGTATTTCATGTCGAAGAGTCTACCATGCATTATATGGTCCATTAGTCAAACAACTCAGAGGTACAAAACTCCATGGAAATATTCATAGGTGATATAATTTTTCATGAGCAAGGCTACATCCTCCCATGGTTGTTGTAGTAACTTCCTATCAAACCCTAATCCCTTCTTCACCAAGGCCTTCCAAATATCCAAGAATTTTTTTTGGTTTACGGTTTTGGAATTCTCTTATAGTACCATCTCTCCTTATTCTGTGTCAACTCTATTAGCTCATAAAAAAATTATTCTATGACCTTAACAATGGTTCTTTCTACCACTTATTAATTTTACATGAAATTAAGATAAAAATATAGGGCTCCTTCTTCATTGTATCCTTGCACCCTTTAGATATATTCAATCTAGCCCCTATTATAAAATGTAAAGTGACAACTTATTAATCTTATTTTCCTTAAAATCAATATTTTCTTGTGAACTTATTAGCTTTCTTGTGTTCTTTTAGTTAGATATTTCATAAAAATATTAAAAACATAAACTACCAAAGTAGAGGACACACATATTAGGCTCTTAGCCAGGGAAAATTCCCTACAAAAGGAAAATTTGAAAGCGCTTCTGTTCTTACAATTTAATTCAAATGAGAAACATAAGCCAAAACCCTGGACCAATTCCTTCTCCTAGTACTAAGTCTACCCTTCCTCATGTCCTTCCTTGATTATGTGCCAAACTACTACACAATACAACGTTGACCTACTAGCTATGATACCGCTACTTGACATGTACCTTCGACCCTACAACTTTGGTCCTGAAACTTCTTAGGAAACCCTTGATCAATGCCCTCTTGAGACCTTACTGGAGCAAGATAACTCCTCCTGAATTCAACAAGATCTATATAAGTATCATTCCTTCTAGATACAAGATGATGGACTTCGTCCTATGGCAACTTGGACCTACAACTTTGGCCTCTTCCTCTAGAAAATAAACCCTATAATTTCACACAGGAGTAAGAAATATAGATCCCAAGAAAAATAAATTGCATACTTCCATATTCATTGTGACTTTCATTCTTCTTCTTCTTGCTTCCTAGCTACAAATTGAACCCTTTCTTGTGAAATCGAACTTGTGAGTAAGTGTGTCACAAATGAGGTCAAATTTGTCTTTTATATAGCCTTGTTAAGTGGTTGAATTCTCTTTATGCTAACTTGATGTTCCTAGATACCACTTGTACTTGGAGTTTCAAAGACTTTCTAGACTAAAAGACAATTATGTTTACAAAGAAGGATCTTATAAAGATTATGTTAACTCCTTTGACTCATGACAATAAATCATATGACCTAACAAACCCTAGATTAAATAAGAACATACTTTTACCTAAAATACCAACCATAATGAGCATGATACCCATTATTTAATAATAATAAAATTTTATTTTCTTTTATTGTTTTTTACATAAGATACATATTGAAATGAGTACAACAACAATTATGAAGATGCAAACTAGTTACATTTCTTACTAACCCCCTTGTTGATATATTTTCCATACATGATGATAGTCTTGCAGCAAAAAATATTCTATAGGGTATTTTTTAATCAAGGAACATTCCATGGTATCCTTTCTTTCATATATTTCAAACTACTACTACTATAGTTAGAATGAATGGATAAAATTATGGTATGATGCAAGGAAAATTGATCTTGTTAGTCTAGTTCATTGATCTCAAGGAGCTTGTGTTTCAGAGCTTTATCGTCTATTCCAAGTTGTATTATTTTTCTTACGAGTTGTATCTCTTTTTCAATATGAAAAATCACTCTCGTTCTATACACTAGTTCATATGGAATACATTTGGTAGTAGTTCTTTATGTTTTTATGTTGGCCCGTATTGCTTTGGGATGTCAATGTAAACAGTCCTTGAAATGTAGTCTCATAGTCTTGGTGATGATGGATTTAAGTATTTTGTTCTTCCGCTATATTTTTATATTGGTGCATGCATTATATGGTGTTGTTACCCTATGCTTGATCTTGTAAGTTTCCTTTAATTCCTTAATAAGCATTGGAATAAATTCAGTTCCTCCATTGATCAATATCTCTTGGGGTATTCCAACCATAGTGAAAAATTATTGATAGAGAAATTACATTGATTCCTCTTCCATTGCTTCCATGAGTCATTTACCTTCCATCTATTTTGCCACATAATATATGCAAGTTAGGATGTTGGGATTTCTATGGAAAGGTGGATTTATTGGCCCCAAAAAATCAATGGAACATGTATGAAAGTGTTTTGACACTAGTTTTTCTTGTAATTACATCTGATATATATCTACAAGTCTACCTAAGCATTAGAATCTGCCACATATTTCCACATATTCCTTGGCATCCTTGAAAATAGAGGGCCAATAATACCCTGAATGGAGTACCCTATACCCTATTCTCTTTTCTGCAAAGTGGACCCCACAAGGGCCATCATGACAATATTTTAGTATTTCATATACCCCATCTTCTTGAACAAGTATTTGACTAATCAAGTTGGGTGCTATGTGGAAAGGGGAACCATAGATCCACGAGAATCTTCTACTATATCTAATGAACCTTTATTATTCTTTCAGTGTTAGGTTATTCATAAGAATTCTTGCAACTAAGTAGTTACAAACATTTGTCATCAATAAATGAATATTGTAATTGGAGGTAGTTTTTGTGATATGTTAATCTACAAAAAAAATTATTGACTATGTATCCTTTCCATGTTTAATTAGTATGGAAATATCAGACTCTTTCAATAGAAGAAACCATCTAGTAGTTTTTCCATTAGTTATTGGTTTATTATTTAAGTACTTAAGAGTTGCATCATGAGTATGAAAGGTTACTATATATCCTATAATATAATTTCTAACACTAATTATAGCATGGATAACAACAAGGATTTTTTTTAGTTACAATGTAGTCTATTACACTTGGAAAGATCTTTTTGTTAATGAAATACATCACATATGGTTTGTTCTCTTCATATTTCCTTAAAACATATCCAATCAAAGAGTTTGATGCATTTATATAGATGTGAAAGGGGAGGGTATTATAAATATTGTGAGGGGAAGTGAATTATTATTTCATATAATTATTAATTTTTCCATTTTAATATATTTAAAACACACTGGTTTACTAATGTGGTTGGCTATGTTCGACTATTTTAGGCAGTCAAAACTCTTCAAACACATTAGTACACATTGTCAAATAAAGTGCACATTTATATTCATTTTTTAAATAGTTAAAGATGATCAAACTTGTTCAACTCTATCTTCACCATATTTAGCAATATTCAATATTATTAGATCTTAGACTTTTGAGATCCATATTGATGATGAGATTGTCTTTCAGATTAATCACATTATTGATATTTGATCAATGTTTCGAACCAACTAATGTGGTTCATCCTTAGTTAATCTAACTCAACGATATTAAACTATAATTAACCACGATTGATCAAAGCCAACGTTTTCAACCTTATTCAACTAAGGTCATCCTTGGTTAGTTGCAATAAAAATTTAGAAATGTTTAATTAAAATATAAATCTTAATGAAGTTGACTAACAGTAATAGTAATAATAATAATAATAATAATAATAATAATAATAATAATAATAATAATAATAATGTGATGTTGAAATGGTAAACAAATCTATACAATGTAGCAATGTGACAAACATTGTCACAATCTTACATTACATTGCAATTTATCCAACATTGAAATGTGACATTAGAAGATTATTCAACCACATTTGCTCATGTGGTTTACTATGTTCAATTATATTTGACTATGTTTGATACTTACCAATCTTCAACTTCAGTCAAACATAATCGACTATTTATATTATTTACTAATAATAATAATAAATGTTCTAACATTAGAATGTTACAAAAACTATCCAAACTATCCAACATGATATTGTAACAAACATTATCACAATGTTACAATCATTAATGTAATGATACATTAAGTTCAAATTTATCCAACATCACATTGCAACATTACAAATTTAGTTAAGAATACTTATGTGATTCACAATGTCATACTATGTTTGACCACGTTCATTAGTTAACACTCTTCAACTTCAATCAAATATAATCACCTATTTCTATTATGCATTAATTATAATCATCAAACATAGTTAGCCACATTAGTCAGCATAGTTAAATGAAATCAACCTCTATAGCCATTATTTAAATAGATTACCATAATCAAACCTCGTCAACGCTAGCTTTACCACATTTAACAAGAGGAAACCTTGATCACACGTACTCCTCCTTTTTCAACATAACTCAACCATATTAAATTATAGTCAACCATAGTTGACCAAAGTAAAACATTGTAAACCATAGTCAACTAAAATCATCCTTACTCTATCATAATTATGCCTTAAAATGTTTAATAATAACAATTTTAGTATTAATAAACTTGACTATTTTTGCTAATAATAGTAGAGTAATAGTAGTAGTAGTAGTAGTAGTAGTAGTAATAATAATAATAATCTTGTGACATTTGAATGGTACAAAAATTTATCCAACCTCACAATGCGACAAACATTATTGAAATTTTAAAAACATCGACAAAAAGTTACATTACATTGCTATTTATCCAACGTCACAATGTGACATCACAAAATTAGTTAACCACAATAGTCCACAAAGTGAAGCAAAGTCAACCTTTATAGTAATTGTTTAAATTGTTCACCATGAATAAACTTTGTTGCAATTTGACAATCATTGTCACAATTCTACATAACATTACAATTTATCCAACATCGCATTGTGACATTTTAAAATTAGTTAACCACATATACGAATATGGTTGACTATGTTTGACTATGTTTGACCATCAACACTCTTCAACTTTGGTCAAACATAATCATCTATTACTATTATTGATGAATAATAATAATGAAACATAGCTAACCACATTAGTAAAAGATAGTAAAAAAAACTGAACATTTACACTCAATGTTTAAATAATGGACCATAATCTTCAAATTCAGTTAAACATAATCTCCTATTAATATTATTGATTAATATTTATAATCAAACATGTAATATTAGAATGGTACAAAAATCTATCCAATGTCACATTGTGGCAAACATCGTCACAATGTGATAATCATTGTAACAATTTTACATTACATTGAAACTTATGCAATGATGCATTGTGACATTAAAAAATTAGTCAAAAAAATTTAATATTATGATTGACTATGCTTGACTATGTCTATTGACTATGTTTGATAGTCAACACTCGTCAACTTCAATCAAACATAATTTCGTATTATTATGGTTGTTTAATATTAATTTTGAAACATAATCAACCATATTAGTCAACCAAGTGGAAGAAAGTCAACCTTTATAGTCATTGTTTAAATTGTTGACAATGATCAAACATTATCACAATTTGACAAACATTCCCACAATGCCATATTACATTGCAATCTATTCAACATTCCATTTTGACATTACAAAATTAGTCAACCTTTATATAGGGTTTAATATGTGAGGGTGCATATTATCAAGGTTTATTTTGTAATGAATTATAATATGTGCTTTAATAGAGCGGTTTACAATATTGGGCTTATAATATATGGTTTATAAAATTAAGCTTTAATATTCAGGTTTATATTATGGTTTAATACTAGGGTTCATAATTTTCGATTTAATTTTATGGTGTATAATATTTAGCTTTATAATATTAGTGTTTAATATTATGTTTTATAATATTTTGGTTTATAATATAAGTTTTAATATCATCCTAGATCCATCTTAACCTCAGATCAATCAAGAACTGAGAGGGACCAAATCTCTTGAGGTGCAAACCTCCTTTTTGAGTGTAAAACTTCAATAATGGTATGCACCTTCACATATTTGATCCCTCTAAGTGCTTCATATGTATGGGATTAAGATGGATCTAGGATTATTTTTATATAAATGCATACCATATCTAGGTTATATCTATCTCCCTATCTTCCCTCATCTCCTCTCTCACTCGCTCTCTCTCGCCACCTCTCTCTCTCTATATGTATTTATTATTCCCTCTCTCCCTCCTCTGAAACCATCTCTCTATTCCTCTCTCTCTCTCTTTCACTCTCTTAGGTCCTCTCTCTATTCCTTCCTCTCTCTCCTTCTATCTCACACCTCTCTCTCTCTCTCTCCAACTCTATCGCTATCTCCCTCCCTCTCTCCTTCTCTTTCTCCCCCCCCTATTTCTATGTCTCACTTTCTCTCTTCTTTTTATATAACTATATCTCTCTGATCCAATATGTCTTCCCTCTTGTTCTCTCTCCCTCACTCTCTCTCGATATATCCCTTGTCACTCCCTCCCTCTCTACCTGTATTTCTTTGTCTTTGTTCTTCCCTTTGTCTTTCTCTCTCCTCCCCATTTTCTATTGTGAAATGTGTTTTATTTTTTGGGAATGTTGTATTGATAAGCCACGGAATTGGTCGATGGTAATGTGAAGAAAACTATTTAAAAGTTAATAATATCAACCTTTATCTAAGTTTTTTTCAACAATTATGTGGGGAAAAAAAATTATAAATGTGTAAAATTTTTGGTGGTCATTACCCACAAAATTTTTGCCAAAATTTCTGCAAGTTCTTTGCTGGAGCAAACAATTTACTTACACACTTCACATCTTAATGTATTAGTTCCTAAAGAACAACTTCTAACTTTAGTTGGAGGGGCTAATCTTCCATGTAAAACAAAATTACAATATAACCAATTGAATTTTAATATTTTTGTTACTTACTATTATTGTTTTTTCACCATGATCAAACTTTATCGCAATTTGACAATCATTATGAAAAGCTTACATTACATTTCAATTTATCCAACATCGCATTGTGATATTATAAAATTGGTTAAACAAATTTATTAACGTGGTTTGTTATGCTTGAATATGTTTGACAATCAATGCTCTTGAACCTCGATCAAACATAATCATATATCACTATTATTGATGAATATTAATAATCAAACATAGTCAGCCGCACTAGTCCAATATAGTCAAAGAAAGTCAATATTTATAATCAATGTTTAAGTAATTGATCATAATCTTAAACTTTCATCAAACATAATATCCTATTAATATTATTTATTAATATTCATAATCAAACATGTAACATTAGAATGGTACAAAAATCTATCCAATGTTGCATTGTGGGAGACACTGTCACACTTTTACATTACATTGCAATTTATGAAAGAAATCATTATGTCATTATAAAATTGGCCAACCACATCTATTATTATGGTTGACTATGTTTTACTATGTCTATTGACTATGTTCGACAGTTAACACTCTTCATCTTTTGTAAAACATAATTGCAAGGGAAAATTTTAAGGATGGAATTTTATCTTGAAGTTTAGCAACCTTGGCGAATCTTACTAGTCCCTAATATCCAAATTTTAAAATGTTCGATGATAATTTTGTGGAAACAATTAGATTTCTAATTATTTTGTATTATAAAATATATAATATTAATGATTTTTAAGGTAAAATAATTTTATGCTATAAAATTTGGACAAATTCATTTCTATAAAAATTGAAATTGGTGAATCTTTTTTTGGACAAAACATGAAATATTAGCCCACCTGCGAATATTAGCCCCTAGAATTTTCCCTCATAGTTACATATTATTATTATTGTTTAATATTAATAGTGAAACATAGTAAATTACATTAGTCGACAAAGTCAGCATTTATAGTCATTGTTTAATTTGTTCACTATGATCAAAGTTTGTCCCATTTTGACAAACATTGTCACAATGTCACATTACATTGCAATTTATTCAACATCGCATTTTCGCATGAGGTTTATTTCTATCGGGACAAAGTTTTTGTTAATGATACACATCACATATGGCTTGTTCTCTTCATATTTCACTACAAATAAAAGAGGTCATTGGTGAGGGTCATGCCCATGACATACCTTTAAGGTCTGTTACGAATGTCGCATATGGTGACGATATTTAAAAAAACATTCTAATTGTATATATTGATGGTCCTTTAAGGTTTGTCACCAAATCCATTTTCAATGAAAATTTTGGTGAGGGTCATTAAAGGCCCGTCACCAATTCTCTCTTTGGTGACACTTTTGGTGAGGGTTGTTAAAGGCCCATCACTAATTCTCTCTTTGGTGACACTTCTAGTGAATATATTTTATTGACCATCACCAATGATATTTTTCGTTACTTTTGGTGATGGTCAATAAATGTTCGTCATCATTGATCATTAGAATGAGTTTTTGATGATGCTTCATGGTTGTGATAGGCCTTTTGAGGTCCATCAACAATGTCACATATGGTGATGGTCTTTAAAAAATCGTTGTTGTAAGTGTATATAGTGATGGTCCTTTAAGGTTTGTCACCAAAGCCATTTTCAATGACAATTTTGGTGAGGTTCGTTAAACGCTCGTCACTAATTCTCCCTTTGGTGACACTTTAGTTGAGGGTCATTAAAGGGCCATCACTAATGCTCTCTTTGGTGACACTTCTAGTGACAATATTTTATTGACCCTCACCAATGCTATTTTTCGTTACTTTTGGTGATGGTTAAAAAATATTTGCCATCATTGATCATTCCAGTGAATTTTTTATGATGCTATGTACTTGTTATTATATTTTTTGTGAAAATATAACAATTTAAGACCATCATTGTCGAGTATTTTTCATTATGTGTCGAAGGTCATAGTGGTTATAATAGCCATTCAATTTATTAAGAAGTAATTAGTGTACATATCATTTTCCTCAAGTCATAAGAATATAGTTTTCCTATGAGTCGACACATGATTAATCTCTATTAGGTTTATTATCTATTAAATTTCGTTTAAATAAAGTTCCACTAGTGTGTCTAGGAATTATATTCTTTAATACATAATGAAGTTGTGTCAATTCAATTAATGAGAGAGAGCTAGCACTCCTCAACACTCATGGTAGACATTAACATGCTTTGGAATAATTCACTAACATTCCTTGGCACTTCGCATGTCTTGGAACATCTTTGTACCTGGAACATATTTGTACCTAGAACATCTTCCAATACGTAGGGCACCCAAGCACATGTTGGCACGACTTAACATAACATAGAACTCCCCTATCATGTCTTGCCATGCGCTATAGTCCCTAGCATGCCATGGAATACCTTGGCAAAATATTCCATTGAAAAAAATTAGCACACCTATAACTTGTTAACACTCCCTATCACACATGCACATTCATTCATTTACATGTAATTCAAATGAGTCATCCCTTGTGTCCTTGGAAATCCCTAGCATGTATTTACACCACATACTACGGCCTAGCACAACTTTGTATTCCTTACCACTTGGCATGTCTTGACATGCCTAACATTCCTTGGAAATTTACAACATGTGTTAGCACTTCTTGAAATTCCCTACACAACATGGCACTCCATAGTTTTCATGCCCCCATAGATAGCCTTACTTTTTCTATGACTTGGGAACCCAACCAAGTCATTGAAAAAATGGTGTTGTGACTAGACCAAAGTCTTGCTTTGTCTAAAACTGCTTTTTCCATCCACTTATCAGAATCATAGGATTTTCCTCCTACGAGTTCTAATATGAAATTATCCAAACACACTTCATCCATGGGACATGTATAATTCACTCACACTCCCTTGCATAATCTCTTATTCATTCATTTCCATGCAATTTGACCTAGTTCTCCCTTATGATTCCTTGACACTCCCAAACACTGCTTGGCATGCATTGACACTATCTTGCATATGTCATTACGCCATGGCACTACTTAATTATCATGCCATCATAACTACCCTTATTTTATTTTGGACTTAGGAACCCAACCAAGTCCTACCTCGATAACAACAACTTTACCAAGTTACATTTACTACAACTAGACTATGCCTTGTTATACTAATGGCCTATAACCCATCTTAGGCTTCTCATGTCCAATCTTAACTTGTCCCACTTAACAAGTTACCAAGTCAAGGCTCACATCCAACCGTGTCTGTAAAACAACTAGGCAACATAGTTTACATCTTCACATGCCATAACATCTGGTACATATAATAATCCATAGGCACTACATGGCACACACTATCATCCCTTCAATTCCTTGGCATGATTTTCCACTCCCCAACAAACCCTACCACTCCCTAACATGCCCTGAAACTCTAGCATGCCTTGGCACTGCCTAGCATATACTCTTGTCACTCCCTCCTTAACACAATTGGAACTTGATGAAACTATGTATCACACACTCTTATCCATTAATTTACATGAATTTTGAACTAGTTCTCCCACGTGTTCTCGTGCCACTCCCTGACACACATTGTCACACCCTAGGACTTACCACATCTTGGCATGTCACCCTAGCATTGTAGCATTACTTGGAAGTACTTAGAATATCTTGTCACTCCTTCCTTAGCACACCTATAATTCACTGAGAATCCCTATCACGCACTCTTATTCATTCATTTCCATGCATTTGAAACTTGTGCTCCCTTGTTTTTCCCTAACACTCCATAACTCTCCCTGGCATGCATTGGAACAACTTAGCACCAACACATCTTGGCATGTTTGTGTGGGATATAGATTGTGTTAGCACTACCTAGCATACCTTGTCACTCCCTCCTTAGCACACCCTGAAAGAACTTGCACTTCCTATCACAAAATCTTAATCGTTCATTTTCATGCATTATTTTCACCTAGTGCTCCTGTGTGTTTCCTTAATGCTCCCTAACACTTCCTAGCACTATTTAGCACACCTTCAAAACTAGCACATATTGGCTGCATGTCACTTGCGCACACCAGAATGACTTACAAATGGTTAACATACCCTATCACTCCCCTCTTACCACACCTGGAACTCATTGACACTCATTGTCACACACTCGTATTCATTTATTTCCATGCCTTTTGACCTAGTGATCCCTTGTGTTTCCCTAGCACCCGCTAATACTCAACACACATTGGCACACATAGCTGCAATGAGTTTCACTAACTGTCAATCCAAAAACCCTTCCATAGTTTAGCTAGTTACTTCTTCTTCACTAAGATATTAGGGTTAAGGTTATTGTATAGTGTTCAATGTGAAAATATTATTAGGTGTTTTTATTGCCTTAGTTGGAAGGTGTCTAAGACACAAGCATGACTGTAAGGTTCCTTAATCTTGGATTGTAAAACTAACCAACAAATATATGACTATAAGATCCTTGGGAAATTGTAGTTCTCTAAAGGGATTCATGGTAGTGATTTTCCCATTGGACTAGACACAATAAATTTATTGTTAATTAGATGCAGAGAAGTGCTAGTTTGATGCAGTAAATATCAAATGTATAGTTCAACAACATGATCGAGGCTTACCTCTAACACCAGTATTTTATTTTTTATCTTCATGGTGCAAACCCCACGATGTCGAAGTGTGACACCCTCCTTGGAAAAACGCCCTTTGAGTAGTTACCTAGTGACTTCCTTGCCTTTGATTGTCCTCTCACTCTTAGTTCCTTCTCTCTTACTCTCCTCTCATTGTTCTCTTTTTCCTCCTATTCTCCTTATCCTGATTTAAATTCTCTTTCTACTTCTCACTCCATCCTTCTAGTTAGTTAGCACTTGGATAACTGGATTTTTCCTTTCTTGCCATATGTCCTCTCCTTTTCTCCCCATCTATCATTTTCCCTCTTCCTAGGTCTGTTCTAGAATCGACAAGGTGTGATGGAGGAGAAAAGTCCATTCATGTGTGCTAATAGGTTGCAAAATATCTCCCCACCCTCATTGATTGCATCAAGGCATGTTAATATTATGCCTATGAGTGTCTGTGAATCACTTCTTAGGTCTTGGGTCGAATTATTTTTTCTTTCTAAACTATATGAGTCATGTTATATGCTCTTTAACACCCCCATTAATAGAGTTCCTTATACTTGTATCATGCCCGTGTAATAAATACACATGTATAGGTTAATATGGTATATGTTGAACTTTGGTTAGTACCCTCACCTTTAAGTCATTAAGGTTCCATCTAACTCCCCCAAGTTAATACAAGGCTCAGTGAGTTAGAAAAATGTGCCATTAAGATTATAAGTGGCTACCTTAAGGAAGGACCATTGGTTGAAGCCTCATCAACATAGATTGGGTCAATAGTTAGGGTTTTGATTTAGTTACACACTATTGACTATTATATTTGTTGGCATAGAGTAATTATGATCTTCCCCATGTACACAAGGATAATTGAGAAGTGTTTCCCATAATCATGCAAGTGGAACTTCAACATGTACATCAGGGTAACCACAAAATATTTATCATATTTATACCATGCAATGCCATCGGAAAATATTTAGTGAAATTACTAATATGAGGACCATTAGCATCATATCTACATATTTACCATAAGACAAGGGTCATTACAACCCCTTAAAAATAGACATAAGCCCTTCCTCCTTTGTTGATCCATTCCTTTAAATATTCATAGGTCGAGGTAACCACTTCAACCCTTTGAACTTAAAGATAATCAAATATTTGAATTTTTTTACAATAATAAGTCCACTATGCACACTCCTCATCTTAGAGTTGGCAAGAGAGGGATAATACTTGATTGATTCCAACCTTGTAAATGAACAACTTTGCCTACTCACTGGTTGGACTCTCTAGTACTATTTTACAACACTAAGAGACACCAAAAGTCCAAGATACCCATAAAATGTTCCCTACACCCAAGGGCTTATTCACAAGTTCATAATATCAATGACAAAGTGCGAGTGAATATCCATGATTAACATATTCTTATAAAACATTTTAATTTTGAAATAAGCTATGTTTTTTGGGCATGTGGTATTCATAAGCCTTGGTATTGGCCCCTGGTATTGTAACAAAGTCTATTTACAAGTTAATAGTATCCATGGTAAAGTGAGAATGAATATCCATGGCTAAGAATATTTTTTTATTGTTATAAAATATTTTGATTGTGAAATAATTATGTTTTTAGAGCATGTGGTATTGATAAGCCATAGTGGTTGCCCATGGTATTATAAAAAAGCCATTCTTTTACAAGTAATTAATATCCATAAAGTGGGTGGTGAATATCCATGGTTAAGAATCTTGTCATATTGTTATAAAATATTTTTGCACAACCATAAAAAAAAGTGTTAGTTTTTCAAATCCAACTACCAACTTATTAAACAAACCTAGGTCCATCTTAACCCAAATCTATCAAGCATCGAGAGGGGTCCATTATCTCTATGTGCAAACCTTTTTTTTTTAACTTGATAGATCTAGGTTAATATGGATCTAGGTTGGTTATATAACACTACATAATATCTATATTTGTATCTATGTGTCTCTTACTTATTACCTCTCTCTATCTCACCCCCCAGACATACATTCTCTCTCTCCCTCCCCCTTTCTCTTTGCCTCTCTCTCTTCCCTCTATCTCTCCTCTCTCCATCACTCCCTTGTTCCCTCTATCTCCCTCCAACTTTATCTCTCTCTAATCTCTCTTAGTCCTCTCTCTCCCTTTCTCTCTCACCTCCCTTTGTTTCCCCCATCACCCTCTCTCTCTCCCCCCTTCCATATTTGTGCCT
The DNA here is from genome assembly GCA_000404065.3 of Pinus taeda. Classification (NCBI taxonomy): domain Eukaryota; kingdom Viridiplantae; phylum Streptophyta; class Pinopsida; order Pinales; family Pinaceae; genus Pinus; species Pinus taeda. The sequence continues at coordinate 120,938 of APFE031412488.1, read as the reverse complement.
CCATCTCTCTCTCTTTCCCTTCTCTCCCTATCTTTATCCCCATCTATTATCTCTCTTCCCTCCTTTGTTCTCTCCCTGTCTCTCTATCCATCTATCCCTTATCACTCCCTCTCTCTCTATACCTCTATCTCCCTATGCCTTAGTTATTTCCTCCCTCTCTCTTCCCCTCCAACTCCATATATCACTCTCCACCAATATTTTCTTCTCTCTCTCGCTCTCCAACTCCATATCTCTCCCTCCCCCCTCTTCTTCTCTCTCTCCCTCTCTCTTCCTACCTCCTTCTCTCCATATTCTCCCATCACTCTCTCTTCTCTCTCATTTGATGACTTTTGGAGGCCATTTATCATAATAAAGAAGTAGGGGCAAAAGATCCAAATGAGAGGCTTAGATGTTCAAAATGTCTAACATTCTGGTCACCAGGGCTGTTATGAGAATGCTGCACACCTCACTAGACTCCAATGGAATAAAAATGACAGTATAGAACCCTGCAGTGATGTCATCATCGGTAAGCTCCTATTCCTTTTTTTCATATTTCCATTTCTAGAGCAGTGAAATCGCCCTTTAATTATGATAATTAGTAGAATTTACATTAAAAGTTGTATGATTCATAACTAAAAATTACTTAAATTTTTTGTAAAGACTGAAAAAAGTCAATACTCTCTAATATACTCACTCTTTCTCAGAAACTCTGAGGCCCATTGAGCTGGATTCTCTACATAGGTCAATTCTTGCCTAATAAAGGCCTTAAAATTGGTGAATGCATTCAGAAGTCGTTTGGATCGTTGGATGTCTAATGTGCATTAAGGGAATTTCAACCTTTATATTTGTATGTGTCATATTCCATCACGTTGGTTCCATTTATAGGTGCATGTCAATTTTCTTTCTCGGTAGAGCTTGACACAATCATTTTGGTTAGATTTCGAGAACTTCCTATTTAATGTAGTTCTCCTATTTTATAGGAGCTAGATTTTGAGGGTGTGCATGTCAAACATAGATACAAGGTATTGGTCCATGCATGTAATATACGCAATAATTTGTGCACTTTGAGGATGTGGTACTAAATTTTACCACCCAAATTCACATGAAAATTTAACCCAAATTCACACAAAATTTCGAAGTAATTGAACTAAATATTTCGTACAAAAACTGAGCCCAAATTCACACAAATTTATGAAGTAACTGAACTGAATTGTTTCTATTATTAACTATTTACTATTGGCAGGCATGAAACTATATATTTATGCAACCTAAACGCACACAACAATTCCCTTATTAACGAATCAATAAATCACAAATGCAGCTAACACAAGTAGTTAGAGAGGCAACCTAAAAATTAATTTAGTCATGAAATAAACCATAAAAAATTAGTAATAATTCAACAAAATTCGTACATACATTTAATAATATTTATCTATTTGGAATTGTTCAACAATTAGTTATAGAAGAGGAAAGTAATATCACAACCATATACAAAGTTAAACTCATCAAATCTTAATAGATAAAAATTTTAGGGTAGGAGTAGCCTTCCGCCTAGGGTTGAGTTGCAGGAGCTATTCGGTCGCCGCCACGGTGATGAATACAAAAATTTGCCACTTCAGCGATGTAAAGATCTACCCTAGCAGGGGTTTTAGGTCCATCTGTTTGGATTCCCACACAAACAGCTCCGACTGTGAGTGCGTAGGTGATGGAGAAGATGGGGAGATCAATGCCCCTGTTTCGAATTCTTCCAACAAATGGGGTTCTAGAGCTCGGATTCTAGGAATGGGGTGTCTTAAGCCAAGCCCCTGCTCCCTCCAATGGCACCGCAATAGGAAAGGCCACAGGAACGGCCCGAGTTCTGCTCGACCTGCGAGGATTCAGCAACAGGGGAAACCGAATGCCACAGGAAAGGCTGAAGTAGTGGTGGTCATCGGACGCAGATGCCGAAGATTATCCAGCAGTTCGCACCGGCTCCGCTTAGAAGTTGAAGTAAACCCAGCCAGGGTTAACAAAAGTCGTGTTGTTCCTCCCAGAAATGGAAGCCGAGATCGTATGCATTTCCAGCAAACGAGTTTCCAGATTCAGATAATTCTTCTGACTGGCAAACCCTGCTCCTAGAAGTCCATCCGTCTTTCATAGTGCACCATCTCTCAAAGCTTCTCGAACTACGGTTGGGGATCCCTTCCTCCCTTCTGCGGCTCCTCTTTGTTGGTAAGCAGCTTGATAACAATCTGCCTCTTTCCTTTTCTAATATTGAAAGAAATGCCACAGTGATCCTATCACTTCGTCTAAGGGGAGGGGCAGTTGGGAAATCCTCTGCCTCCAAAGGTTTCTCATACAAAGATGCAGTTCATGCACAGCCTGCCAAGAAGCCTGCCCAATCTCCTGAGGCTCCCAAACCCTTCTTGGTGGACAAAATGGAGGAAACCACTGCCATTGAAATCTCTCATCCATCTTTGGATGATCAATACCAGACATTTGTAGAAAAAGCCCTCATCTGAAGATTTAATGGCCTATGGCCCCGCACTGCTGATCTATATCAGTGGATCCATTCTAATTGGACCAAAAACTGCAAAGTCTTCTTCTGCTCGAAAGGCTTTTTTATTGTAGTCATTGCCTTCAACGAAGATTACCAAAAAGCTCTAACGGGTGGCCCCTAGTTCTGGGGATCAGCTGGACTTTTCCTCTCACCCTGGTTCCTAGACTTTGACCCCTCCGCTGCAGTCATCTCCAAGTTTCCTATCTGGGTCAGGCTTCCAAATCTCCCTGTGCATCTATGGCATTTTGCTGTTTTCCAGGGAATCAGAGACACCCTTGGCCGCTTCCTGGCAACAAATACCTCAAGGGGGGAGAAAGGTATATACACCTATGGCAGAATTTGTGCAGAAATAGACATCAGTAAAGGGCTACCAGGTCAGATCATCCTTAAATTCGGGGACTTCCATTGGACGCAAACTTTGGACTATGAGAATACAACCTTCAGGTGTCGCCATTGCCATCAGACAAGGCATCTCCAGAACACCTGTACAGCTTTCCTCAACAAAAAGAAGAACTTCATTCGCAAATCTAAATCCAAGAGCCGAAAACCTTGTGACAGACCCCCTATGGATGACACAGAGCCCTCTAGCTCTGATGAGGAGGACTTGGAAGTGGATGAGGAGAATGTGGAGCAACCAAAGGACCCACCTTCAGTCAGCGTCATAGATCCTTCTGCGCCTTAGTTCGCGCAAAAACGTCCTCATGAGTCTTTGCCTTCTGATTCAGACAAAGAGTCTCCCCCTTTAGCTCGGATCAGTTTGCAAGTAGTTCCGGTCCAGCCAGATCCTTTTGGTTGGGTCAAAGTCAGCAAAAAGAAAGGCAAAAAATGTAGATTGGAAGATTCTGCCCATGCTGGGTAGACTCCCTAGCCCAGCTCGTTCTTTTTTATCCTCTCTGTACTCTTCTGCTTGTGCTATGGTTGGTTTTGGGACCGAGGTTGATATCATATCATTTCTGGCTCCCTTTCTCCTTAGTTTCGCTTCTTTGTAAGCTCTATTTGTACCATATTTCCTTTCTTAATAGATTTAGTCTTAATTTACAAAAAAAAAAATATCACAACCATATAACTGAAGATCAATCAAAGTTCATATTTTAATCGATCACTCACTTCATAATTGACATTAGCACTATTTCACTTGATCACAAGACCCATCGTTAGTAAGATATTTGTTTGAAAATAGGCCACATGCAGTGGCATGTAGACGTATTGTTTTACTGTCCATAAGCATCCCTGGAATATAATATCTTCATGAGTATAATTAATGGCCTTTACTATATTGGATCTACGTAGTTTCTAAATTGAAGATTAATTTTTGCAAAGCATAGTCAACAATTTCACTGCCATTTTTTATATAAATCTTCCTCCGAGACCTATAGTTGTTCCTGGATGATAGGTACATACAAAACAACATGATTTACTTCTTGTCTTCACATTATTGTTTGTCAAATATATGCTTCAAACAAGACATAATAGATCTTTTGGTGATAGAAAAAAACACTTAATGCTTGGTGAATAATCTGAAGAGGTGCCTTGGTATTGCTATGCACAAAATTATGGAAAAGAACAAGAAAGTGAAAGAAAGTTGTAAAATTGGTTAGAACATAGATTTTCTACTATCAATAACTAATGATACCACAATGTTAGTAGATAATCATTCCTTAAAATAATGATCCTCATATGTCTCTAGTTATTTTTGTTTTATTCCACCTTCCATGGCACTGATCTGTATTTTTTGATGAACTCTGCTAAATTAACCCACCAACTTCATAGGGCTTCGATTGATGTCATTATGTAAAGCTTATAATTTCTTGTCTTTAAGCTCTATCACAATGGTATATATATCTTAATGGGCCTTTCAGACTATTTATATAAAAAACTAATATTTCACTAGATAGACAATGAAGTTAGGAGTCTGAAGTTTTCTATCACATTGTTATTTTAAAAGAGAGTCCTGTAGTTCTTCTTTGAGGGTTCCTCTCAGGGTTCCTTCTTGCCCTTCATGTTGACTTCTATAATTTACTTTTCCTGGAATTTTTCTTACCTGGGTTGTTTCTATGGTTTCAGTGTTGTAGTATTTGTTCTCAACATCTCCATAATGTTTGCATTTCTTCGATATATGCTTCTCCAATTCACGTCCACTCCTCCACATACCATGATTTTTCTCTTTTCACAATTGCATTTTGGTCATCATCTTACCAGTTCTCATTGTGGAGCCACTTCTCTCCCATGAATCTCCTTCGTTGGACATGCAACAAAGGAGGGAGAAAAAATATGCTTTTTAGGACTTGCCTCAATGCAAGTTCTTCCTACTTTAATATTAATTGATGGGTGCCGGAAAATGAAAAACCTGCACAAATTCACACCAATCTACTATAGGTAGATAAGAAATAAAATTTACTACCCATCTCAGTGAATGGTCTTAATCACAATCAATGTACTTCTCTAAACAGAGGCCAAACAATTCCACATGATGATTTTATCATTAAACTTCTATTATAAAAGTCAAGTAAATTAGAAGCTCCAATGGTTAGCTCAGTTGGTCAAAATCGATGTCTCACCGTTCAGGAGGTCACAGGGTCCATTCTACCTGAAGCCCTTGGGGTTAGGCCTTTCTAGTGGGCGGCGGGGCTAGATTCCCTTTGGGGTCAATCAACCTAGATTTTTCTATGGACATAGCAATCCCATTGACCAAGGTATCTGTGAACCACACCCCAAAAAAAAACATTCAAGTAAATTAGTCAAATAATAGTGATGCTACTCAATTATATTCACTCTGCAGTAGATTGATCCTCATGCATGGGATTAAGAAAGGATAAATAAAAAGAAATACTTTGTTTCTCACAGAACAAGGGGTTGCATGGTTTCTTGTTTAGGAAAAGATTCCATGCTAGTTCTCTTTCTAGGAGTTTACACTTCTTTGTTTCTCGGTGATTATTCCTTAACAATATCCTTCATTTTTCAGTGGAGTGATATTCTTCAATTTCCTAGTGATATGCCTCAACTAATCCAAGGATCTTCTTGACCAATGATTATGATCAATTGCAGTTGTGGGGAATACATAAGCCCTCTATAGTAACATCATCAGACGTGAGTACCAAATACATGGAATTTCCATTCTCTAGCATAGGTTTGGAAGCAATTTCCCCTTCCAACAGAGCTATAATTTTGATCCACTTCAGAGATATGCTGAGGGAATAGGCATCATCCAAATTTTGCTTTACTAGCCTTGTAGTTTCCATTGCAATGGCCTTGTTAGACTGACCACATCATCTCTAAGTGGTTTTTCACCAACTATACAAAGAGGGCTCTAGGGTCTTGCTAACTTCTAAGGACTAAACAAAATCTTCCACAATGGAATGCTGAGCAGGGTTGAATCTTCCACAACAAATCAAATGAACATCCACAAAAGGACTACTAGTGAGCAAGGGACCATTTTGATAAGTTAAAACAAGGGGTTGTTATTCAACCAATATGGAGGCACACAAATCAATCAGAAGAAGTAGACATACAATAAATCTAAACCTTCCCCTTCCCAAAATAACAGAAAGCCTCAAACCCTAGTGTTGTTGGGATTTGCGTGATAGATAAGAAAGGCCTAAATTTTTTTCTCCCTCCTTTGTTGGATTTGCGTCACTTTTGGTTCTTCCTACTATAATACTAATAGATGGGTGCTAAAAAATCCAAAACTTGCATAAATGCATACTAATCTACTCTAGGAAGGTAAGAAATAAAATTTACTACCCATCTTAGTGGATGTGTCAATCACAGTCAATGTACATCACTAAATAGAAGTCAAACAATTCCACTTGAGGATTTTATCATTGAGCTTGTATTATAACATTCAAGTAAATTGGTCAAATAACTATGATGCTACTCAATTACATTCACTTTGTAGCAGAAATTGATCCTCATGCACGAGATTAAGAAAGGATTAATAAAAACGAATACTCTATTTCCCACACAACAATGGGTTGCATGGTTTCTTGTTTAGGCATAGATTCCATGTTAGCTCTATTTCCAAGAATTTACCCTTCTTCCTACTCAGTGATTATTCCTTAACAATCTCCTTCATTTTTAGTGGGCTAATCTTCCTCAATGTCTTAGTGATATGCCTCAACTTATCCAAGCATCTTCTTTCCCAATTATTATGCTCAATTTCATTTGTGGAAGTTGTTGCCTTGTTCTTGAGAGAGTATGTTTGTTTCTCTTAACTTGTTTTCCTCAATGAATTATTCCACTTTAGCCTAGTGATTTTTGGCTCAGTGTTCTCCTCATTTGCAATGAATGTCTTAATTATTACTAGAGTTGATTTATGTTTCATCATTCATCAAGACCTTTATGGAAACAACAAGTTCTGTGATGCCATGCCATCGCACCCTATTGTATTTTTGTTAATTTGGTATCTATTTTTTTTGTATTATTTCTCTAGTAGAAGGAATTCGTCATCCCAACTCCTCTTGTTTTTATTGTGGTTCTAGTGTAATGGGTAAATAAATAAAGTACACTCTATCATCCCTTTCCTTCCAGCTATTTTTAGAAATTTCATGTTTAAAGTGGGAACCAGTGAAACTAAGAATGATCTCTTGTGTGCTCATGTAAGTCTCACAGGCACAAATTCATGATTAAACATGAATGAGATGCTCGAATTTAAACACATTTTTGGTGATGCACAAAAAATAATGCACTGGGGATGCTCCTGCATCACTCATTCCAATGTCGAGTAGATGAAATTTGTTTGAAAATATTTGTTAAAGCTACAATTTATTTATCACGTGGCATCATTTGGTGCAGTTATAATAGATTATGTAGACAAGTAGATGAATAGATTCAATAGAGATGTGGATCCAAGCCTGAGATTCCAACGGTAGTTTTGTTGATTTCAATGATAGGATTTGTATTTTCAACATGTCCCTCATGTTTTTAACTTCTTTCAACTTTACCATTTGACAACATGTTTACGCCCTTGTTTGAATGCTAGAATTTAGTTATTTTCCCAATAACTATTTGGAGTAGTTTATGTTTTATTTGAAGAAGTAATCTTTATTTATCATGGTTCTTTGAATTTATAGGTTCATGTTTAAATACATATACATTTGAGTTTCCTTGGGTCTAGTTCATTTTATTTCATCCAATTATTTTATAAGTCCTTGTATTTGTTGCTCATTTACAATTTGGTGATATCAGTTTCCAGCCACTGCTTGAATGATGATAAAATATGAAACTAATTGTTTGCACCAAGGAAAAAAATTATGTCTACCAATTTGCAGTGGGAATAGAATAGAAATAAAACATAGCCATACTATAGCGAAAAATAAAAATAAAAAATTAAAAAATAAAAAAAAATTAAAAAAATTAAAAAAAAAAATAAAAAAAATAAAAAATAAAAAATTATATATATATTATATATATATATATAATATAATATATATATATATATATATATATATATATATATATATATATATATATATATATATATATATCTAGATATATATTTCTAGGGAACCCAACTGGGAAAACCCTCTGCTAGCTGTAGAAATTTAAAATACTATCCATATTAGAGTTTGAGACACCTTCTTCAAGATGAGGTTCATCGATGCTTATTACTTTCTATATTAAGTTTAACAAGAATTAGGGTTGTTGTCCATCAAATTAGAGTAGCTAGAAATTGTCTCTTTGATTTGAGAAAGCAGATCAAGATCAACTTCATACAAGAATCACCTAGAAAGTTGATCAGTACTAAGAAGAAAGCTCATTTTTTATTCTTTTTCATCACATGCATCCAGCATAACCATTGATTTGTCTTCATTTTGTTTCACAATCATTTTCAATGTTATATGAAAAAGTTATTTTAGTATGATATAATCCTTAGGTAACCAACCTCGGGCATATTGTTGATTAATTTATGCTGTTTGAAGATTACTAAGTTTGAGTTTTACAATGACACTACTAGAAGCATACTAGAATGGGTGAGTTGATTATCTTGATAAAAATGTTATGGTTTTATCTAGTCCTTGAAAGGAACTTATAGTTGATGGTCAAAATTTCACATTCCTTTGATTTTTTTATCTTCACATATAGCGAATATCTTTATGTTATAGCCTCTAGCTGGATATATATAGTAACCACCACTCAAAAGTTCGATAGCATACTTTTGGAGCTTGTTCGTACTCAACTTACCTTTTCTTGAGTTGAGAATGTCATTAGATCTAATTATATTGTCTATTGCAGAGCATGAATCCAATTTACCTTTGTTTTAGTTAGAAATGTGATTAGACCTTTCTATATCATCTTTTCTAGAGAACGAATCCAACTTCTCAGAGTCCGTTTGATTCAGGTATACCAAAGCTATTTTAATTAATTAAACTTAATTTTCATATTTTGTTTCTAGATTGTGATTTTGTAGGCCGCATTTGCATAGAAAAAATGGGCATATTTAATGAAGCGTGGAAGGAGAGTGAAGCTATAGTTATGTCCTTCCAAACATTCTAAGGTATGTAATATTTTTTTTTTTAAATCTCCATAGAATGTTGTGCTTTAATTTTCTCTTTTGATAATGGATTATTTGTGTGATCTCTCCTCTTTCACACACAACCAAAGTCCATACATACATGGTTTTTTGGTATATGTGGACAATGGATAGATTTAGGCTAGCCATTTATCTACAAAATTTCACTATAGAAGATCAAGCATTTACAATTGAATATTTCCTTGCCACTAAATTAGAGTTGAAGAATCAAACTACTATTTGGTAGGCATATACCTCACTTTTAAATCAATTTATTACTAACTCTGTATAGACCTTCTATGGGAGGGTAAAGAGTGATCACTACCATTGCTTAATATTTTTGCAAACCAAGTAAAGATTACAAATATGTATAAATTAGTGGCTCCTTGGAGAATCCCAAGAGTGCCACTATTGTAGCAATGAGAAATTCGTTTATTTTGAGTTATTCAATAGTGCATTAACATTATATTATGTATTCCATACAATACCTCAATAGCGTATGATCAAATTACAGTTAATTCTTCGATAATATTTTGACTTACCCTCTTTTAGAGGGAAACTAGAGTGTGTGTCAAGCTTGCACGTCACAATTGTATCATACAAACTTTACCTAGGACAAGTTTTCTGCATCTAAGGAGAAATATACATGTTGGAATTTAAGAGGAAAAAAAACTACAAAGTGGGAAAGAGGTTTCACAGTTGGCCTGGATTTCACATGATGGTTGGAGTTGGATTGTTGGAAATATGCTGGATACCCAAACTTCCTCCTTATGACTAAGTGCAAGATTGAATCCTTCGACATATTCCTTGTTCAATTGTCATTAAGTGATGGGTTTTATCAGAAATGCTTCACACTTATAAATATTACCATAGTTTTTCTTGAGTCTTTGGAGGTGGTTAGATTTTAAAAGCTCAAACGTACAAGAAGACGAGAAATAATATGCCCAATTAATTTCAAGTTATCTCCACGCGAATAGGGTGTTCCCATTTATAAAGCTAACAACTCGCTCAAATTATTTCTAGCGAACAACTTTGGGACTTGCCATGAATTATGAGACAATTACAACCCCATAACTATAAGTTTCTTATTTAAATCTATACCCACTAGATTAAAATATGCACAACCACAATTGCATTCTTGTTTTGAAAGAACATGCAATCAACTTGTAACATGCTATTTAATATTTTTTGTATTTATTCGCATCATTTGTTTGTGACATAAAGATGAAACAAGCTACCTTGCATTTTCTATGCTAACACTCCTAAAAAATAAGAAATTATGCCCAAATCTATCATTTCAAATGATATATGTAGCTCACCTTTTGGTTTTTCAATTATCGAAGTTGTTACTTGATGAGATCGTCTACAACTCATACCATAGTGAAAATCTATGTTATAGTTTTATTCATGTTTCTCCTTCAATAGAGTGACAACGCACTACAGTTTCCATTTAGGGGAAAAGTCTACCTAGTAGAAACCTTGGCTTGTGTGCAGATGGGTTGAATGCAGATTAGACTATATCTGTTGTTTTGAAGGTGTGTCTCCTTCAACAGTGCTTCATCTAAGTAGATCATTCCAGTCTTCACCTTCAGTAGATGCATGCAGCCTTGCGATACATTTTATAGATTAAAGTTTTCCTGTGAGGGTGTAGCAGCAATGAAAGAAGTGCATTAATTTTATGCATCTTGTTGTTTTTGTATGCAAGCATCCTTATTTATTGTTTCCCAAACTTAGATAGAGCCATATTTAGTATGCTTTTATAGTTTGACTTAGATACCCACTTTTTCTTAGTTTTTTTTTATGCACAAATTTATCTTTAAGAAAAGCGCACAATAGAGAAGGGTTCTATATTTTGAGTAGGATACAGACTTCTAGGTAGGAGGTAGTCTATTCTAGGATGATTATTCCATGTACGTTATGTTCCTTATCGGAGAATCCCAAGAGTGGTGCTATTGTAGCAATAATAAATTCGTTTATTTTGAGGTCTACATTAGTGCATTGATAGTATATTTTTTATTCCATGCAATACCTCAATAGTGTATGATCAAATTACAGTGAAGATTGTATTAATATTTTTAATTACCCTATTTTAGAGGGAAACTATAGCATGTGTCAAGCTTGCACGACACAATTGTATCATGAAGAGTTTACATGGAATGTGTTTCGTGGCGTTAGGAAATTTTTGAGATCTAAAATGGGCCTCCTAAGAAAAATGTACAAAGAAACTAAAAGTTATAAGAGCCAATACAATTCAAGACGATGATGTCAACCATGGGGAATGATTCACCATTTTTGGAGTAAAAAAGTACAAAAATTAAAATATAATAAAATAATAAAACTACTTTTTCAACTCGTATTTTCAACTTATCTCCTTAAGAATTTACTCAAATTTCGAGTGGGTGTACTTTTTGGATGATAATTTTAATGCAGTATCCAACGAATCCCCATGTTACATACTTTTGATGGACCCTGCTACACGAAAAATGAAAAATACATGAAACAGTGTGATTACATTCGCATTTTTCATGTATTTCTCTTTTTTCATGTAGCAAGGTCCATAAAACGTATGCAGCATGGGTACTCCTTCAATGAGGAATCAAATTCTGCATCCAATGAGTTGTTATGCTCAAAATTTGAGTAAACACATAAGAAGACAAGTTGAAAATACGAGTTGAAAGAATAGTTTTGTCCTTTTTCCCTCTAAAATTTCATGATGTAATCTAATATTATTTTATTATTTCCAGTATTATTTTATAATTTCCTTAGCAAGCCCATTTTAGGCCTAAAAAATCCTCTAATGATCTAAGCAGTGAGATACCTATTGGAATTCAATAGGAAAAAATACTACAATTTGGGAAAGAGGTTTCATAGTTAACCTGCCTTTCACATTATGGTTGGAGTCAGTTTATTGGCAAGATGATAGATACCCCAATTTTCCTTTTTATGAATGAGTGAAAGATTTAATCCTTTGACATATTCCTCGCCCAATTGTTGTTAAGCAATGGGTTTTCCCAGAAGTGCTTCACATCAATAAAATTTACTAGAGTTGTCATTGCGTCTTTGGATGTGGTTATCTTTTCAAAGCACACATGTACAAGAAGATGAGAAATAATATGCCTGCTAATTTAAAGTTATCTTCCTGTGTATAGGGTGTTCCCTTGCATAAACCTCATGTCTCGCTCTACTTCTTTCTAGTGATCAAATTGGGGACTTTTCATGAATTGTGAGATAACTCCAACCCCATAACTATCAATTTCTTATTTAAAATTATACCCACTACATTAGAACCTGAACAAGGAGAATTCCATTCCCATTTCAAAAGAACCTGCAATCAATTTATACCATGAAATTTAATATTTTATGTATTTCTTTGCATCCTTGGCCTGTGATACAAAGACGCAACATGCTACCTTGTATTTTATATACTAACACTCCTAAACAATAATAAAGTATGCCCAAATCTATCATTTGAAATGATCTATGCATCTCACCTTTTGGTTTTTCAATTATCAAAGTTGTTACCTATATTGATGAGATCATCTACAACTGAGGCCATAATGACAATATTTATTAGAGTTTTATCCATGTTTCACTAAAGTTTTTTTTTCTTCAAGAGCACTACAATACATTGCAATCTCCATTTAGTGGAGAATTGTACCCAGTAGCAACCTTGGTTTGTGTGCAAATGGGTTGAATTCGCAGTAGACTTTATCTATTGTTTTGAACATGTTTCTCTTTCAATACTACTTCATCTCAGCAGATCCTTTAAATCTACACCTTCAGTAGAGGCATACAACCGTGGTGTACATGTTATAGATTCCAGTTTTGTTGTGAGGGTATAGCAACGATGAAAGAATCACATCAATTTTACACATTTTATGGTTGTTGTATGCAAGCATCATTGTCTAGTGTTTCCCAAACTTATATAGAGACATAATTAGTATACTTTTATAGTTTGACTTAGATGATTACTTTTCTTAATTTAGGTGTTTTTCTTAGTACTATTTTATGCACAGATTATCTTTAAGAAAAGTGCCCAGTAGAGAGGCGTTATATTTTTTGAGCAGGGAACACTCTTCTAGGTAGGAGGTAATCTATTCTATGGAGCTTCTGTCATGCAGGTTAGGTGTTTTATCCTAGATAGAGTTCCAAGTCCCTGCCTCCTTAACAAAGTCCCTCCTAGGCAAGACACCGATGGACAAAGTTCCAAGTCCCTAAATTTTCCAAAAACCCACCTAAACCTAGCTACCTAGCATAAACTCCTTTACATTCTAGTCATCTCTTGGTTGTGATTTCATAGAGAAAGCTATCTCTCATTTGGTAGGGCTAGCTGCCAAGCTAAAACCTTTTTCCATGGTTACCTCCGTCGATCTCCTCATCGACTCGGGACATTATGGAGGATAAGTGACGGCATGACAACTAGGGAGTGCCAAGGTGTTCTAGTGAATGTATGGTTCCCAAGTCATTGAAAAATGTAGTTCTAGTTGTGAGGTCATGACTGCCAAGGTGTGTTAGGGAATGCTAGGGAATGCTAACATGTGCCTGATAGTACGAAGACATATCAACCAAGCTAAGATCTGCCAAGTGCTAAGGTATGCAAAGATGTCTAAGGGTTACAAGTCACTGCCTCCTCTTCTTCCATATGCTATCCACTTATGACATTTCCTTTGAAATATTGGTGCATTTTCTAGTTATAGGTCATTTATAGGTTATAAATGTCTTCAGAGTTTCACTTCTAATTGAGTATTGAACTGAACATATTTATTCTCTTATACATAAATATTTTTCCCTTCACCCACTTTTCATAACTTCAGTAAGCATTAAGTAGGCACCTGCAGCTTCGATGTTGCTTTACTTGTTTAGTAAAATATTACGAAGGCTTTAATTTATTGAAAGCTGTAGAATTTATAATTTATGATGTTTCAATGTCTAATTTATAAAAGTATAATTCTTTAAAGGGTGCTAGCTCAATGGAAGAGAACCTGCTTTACAAGCAAGAAGTTGGTGATTCGATTACATCATGCCTTGACATCCATATGGAATGGAGTCGATCAATTTTCGGTGACGAAGGCTCTTTTTACCATCACCAATGAGATTTGGTAACATTTCTCGACACTCGTCAAAAATATGAAATGGTGACAGTTAGTGAACGACACCATATATACGCATAAATAGTGATGAACCCCAAAGGAAAGTAACCATAAATTGTTGTTTTTGATATCAAATGATGACATTAGTTGTCTGTCATTATAGTTATTATTTGTGATGGACCTTGAATGTCACCACAACACCTATACTTCTAGAAATGTGGCTTTTGGTGACGGTGAACAAACGTCACCATATATATGCACCAATAGTCACGACCATTAAAGATGCACCAAAATAAATCATAGTTATTCATATGAAATGGTGATGGTCACTATCCATCATTATAATAAATATTTGTGATTGACCTTGAATGTCACCGTAACGCCTATACTTTTGGTGATGCCACCTTTCGTGACGTTCATTTTTCAGTGACCAAGGCTATGGTCCATCACCATTACTCATATGAAAGGGTGACGGTCAATATATGTCATTATAAACCATTATTCGTGACAAAATTTGAAGGTAACTACAACACCTATACTTTTGGTGACACCACCTTTAGTGATGGAGGCTATGGTCCATCACCATTACTCATATGAAATGGTGATGGTCGCTATCTGTCACTATAAATCATTATTAGTGACAGAATTTATATGTCACTACAACACCTATACTTTTGGTGATGCCAACTTTGGTGACGTTCATTTTGTGGTCACAAATGCTCTTTTGATTGTCACCAATGAGCTTATGGTGACATTTTTTGCCCCTCACCGATGTCCTTTCTTCTTTTAGTGTTTCCTTAAGATAGATCCAATCGATGTTTTTGGTGCATATATATAGATGTGAAAGGGGAGGGTTTTAGAAATACAAGGAGGGGGATGAATTAGTATTACATATAATTATTAATTTTTCCATTTTAATATCTTTAAAGCACATTCCTCTACTAGTGTGGTTGGCTATGTTTGACTAGTTTAGAAAATCAACACTATACAACTTTGATAAAATATAATAACCTATTATGATTGAGTAATAATGATAGTCAAACATAGTCAACCACATTAGTCAACATGGTCAAATAAAGTCAACATTTATATGCATTGTTTAAATAGTTGAACATCATGAAACTTGGTCAACTATATCTTCACGATATTTAACAATAGTAAGTATTATTAGATCTTAAACTTTTGTGATCCATATTGTTAAAGAGGTTATATTTCTGATTAATCACATTATTTAGATTTCGTCAATGTTTCGAACCAACTAATTTGGTTCATCCTTAGTTAATCTAGCTCAACTGTATTCAATTATAATTAACCACTGTTGATCAAAGTCAAACATTGTCAATCTTAGTCAACTAAGGTCATCTTTGGTTAATGACAACCAAGATTTAGAAATGTTTAATTAACAATATCAATATTAATGAATTTCACTAACAATAATAATAATGATAGTAATAATAATATTGTGATCTTGAAAGGATACACAAATCTATACAATGTAGTAATGTGACAATCATTGTCACAATGTTACATTACATTGCAATTTATCCAACTGTGCAATGTGGCATTAAAATATTGTTCAACCACATTTACCTATGTGGTTGACTATTTTAAACAATATTTAACTATGTTTGATAGTTATCAATCTTCAACTTCAGTAAAACATAATGAACTATTAGTATTATTTACTACTACTAATAATAAATATTATGACATTAGAATGTTACAAAAGCTATCCAACATGATATTGTAACAAACATTACTGCAATGTTACAATCATTGTGAGAATCATACATTAAATTGAAATTTATGCAACATCGCATTTCAAAATTACAAATTTGGTAAAGGATACCTATGTTATTGACTATGTCATACTATATTTGACCATGTTTGTTAGTTAATACCCTTTAACTTCGGTCAAACACAATCACCTATTACTATTATTCATTAATTTTAATCATTGAACATAGTCAACCACATTAGTCAACAAAGCTGAATGAAGTCTACCTTTATAGTCATTATTTAAATAGATGACTCTAATCAAGCCTGATCAAACCTATGTTTACAATATTTACCAAGAGGCAACCTTGATCACACATAGCCCTCCTTTGTCAAAATAACTTAACCATATTAAATTATTGCCAACCATAGTTGACCAAAGTAAAACAGTGTCAACCATATTGAACTAAGTTCATCCTTGGTGAGTCATGATGAAGCCTTTAAAATGTTTAACAACAAAAATTTTAATATTAATAAATTTGACTACTATTGCTAATAATAATAATAATAATAATGTGACATATAAATGATACAAAAACCTATCCAACCTTAAAATGTGACAAACATTATTGAAATATGAAAAACATTGAAATAAAGTTACATTACATTGCAATTTATCCAACATCACAATGTTACTTTACAAAATTAGTTAACCACATTAGCCAACAAAGTGAAACAAAGTCAACCTTTATAGCATGATCAAAATTTGTTGCAATTTGATAATCATTGTCAAAATTTTACATTACATTACAACTTATCCAACATCACACTGTGACATTACAAAATTAGTCAACCACATTTACTAATGTGGTTGACTATGCTTGACAATGTTTGACAGTCAAGACTCTTCAATTTTGATCAAACATAATCGTCTATCACTATTACTGATGAATAACAATAGTCAATGATAGTCAAAGAAAGTGAACATTTACCATCAATGTTTAAATAATTGACCAAAATCTTCAAATTTAGTTAAACCTAATCTCCTATTAATATTATTGATTAATATTCATAATAAAACATGTAACATTAGAATGGTATAGATATTGATTCAATGTCGCATTATGGTAAACATTGTCACAATGTGACAATAATTGTAACAATTTTACATTAAATTGCAATTATGCAATGATGCATTGTGACATTACAAAATTAGTCCAAAAAATTTACTATTATGATTCACTATGTTTGACTATGTCTATTGGCTATGTTTGATAGTCAACACTATTCAACTTTAGTCAAACATAATTTCGTATTATTATTGTTGTTTAATATCAATTTTGAAACATATTCAACCACATTAGTCAACAAAGAGGAACAAAATAAACGTTTATAGTCATTCTTTAAATTGTTGACCATGATCAAACTTTATTGCAATTTCACAAACATTGCCACAATGTCACATTACATTCACGGTTTATATTATCAAGGTTTATAATATAAGGGATTATAATATTGGGTTTAATATTGGGGTTTACAATATTAGGTTTATAATATTTAGGTTTATAATATTAGGGTTTAATATTATGTTTAAAAAATTATCTTTTACATTATTGGGGTTTATAATATAGGTTTTAATATCCGCTTAGATCCATTTTAATCCCACACCGATGAAGCACTTAGAGGGACGAAATCTCTTGATGTGAAAGCCTATTTTTGAGTGTAAAACTTGAAGGATGGTTTGCACCTTAACAAACTTGATCCATGTGAGTGCTTCATATATATATGGTGTTAGGATGGATCTAGGATGACTTTCACATAAAGGCATACCATATCTAGGTTAGATCTATATCTCTATCTTCCCTCATCTCCTCTCTCACTCACTCTCTCTCCATCTCTCACTTTTTACTCCCTCTCTCTCTCTCCACCTCCATCTCTCTATGTATTTATTATTCCCTCACTCTCCCCCTAAAAATACATCTCTAACTTCCTCCCTCTCTCTTTCTCTCTCTTATGTTCTCTCTTTATGCTTCCTCTCTCTCCTTTTCTCTCCTATGTCTCTCTCTCTCTCCAAATTTGTTGCTATCTCCTTCCCTCTCTCTCTCCCTCTCTCTCTCTCTCTCTCTCCCCCTCTCCATATGATCGAGAATTGTCACTCTATTTAATCACCGATATATGTAATGTCTAATATATTTTACATTTTAACTTTTTATTACGAAATGTGTTTTATTTTTTGGCAATGTGGTATTGATAAGCCATGGAACTGGTCCATGGTATTGTAGTAAAACCTATTTACAAGTAAATAATATCGACCATTATTTATGTTTTGTTCAACACTTATGTCACGAAATAATTATAAATGTGTAGAATATCTAGTGGTTATTACCCCACAAAATTTGTGCAACTTCTTTGCTCAAGAAAACAAATTACTTATCCACGTCACATCTGAATGTACTAGTTCCTAAAGCACACTTTCTAACTTGAGGTAAAGGGGCTAAGTTGTGATGTAAAACAAAGTTACAATATAAGAAATTGAATTTTATTATTTATGTTACTTTTTTATTATTATTAATTGTTCATTATGATCAAACTTCGTCACAATGTGACAGTCAATGTGAAAATTTTACATTACATTTCAATTTATCAAACATTCCATTGTGACATTATAAAATTACTGAATGGAATTTACTAATCTGGTTTGTTATGCTTGACTATGTTCGACAGTCAACACTCTTCAACTTTGATAGTGAAGGAAAGTCAAACATAGTCAAAGAATGTCAATATTTAAATAGTTGATCATAATCTTCAACTTCAGATAAACATAATATCCTATTAATATTATTATTTAGTATTCATAATAAAGCATGTTACATTAGAATGGTACTAAAATATATCCATTGGTGCATTATAGCACACATTGTCACTATTTTACATTACCTTGCAATTTACACAAGAAAGCATTATGCCATCACAAAATTGCTTAACCACATTTATTATTATGGTTGACTATGTTTAACTATGTCTATTGATTATGTTTGACAGTGACCACTCTTCAACTTGAGTCAAACATAGTTGCATATTATTGTTATTCTTTAATATTAATATTGAAACATAACCAATTACATGAGTCAACAAAGTCATCTTTTATAGTCATTGTTTAAATTGTTGACCATGATCAAACTCTATCCCCATTTGACAAACATTGTCGCAATGTCACATTACATTACAATTTATTAAACATTATGTTTTGACATCAGAAAATTACTCAACCACATTTACTAATGTGGGTTTATAATATAGAGTTTAATGTGAGGTTTTATATTACGAAGGTTTATAATATAAGTGCTTATAATATTGGTTTTAATGTTTGTGTTTACTATATTGGGTATAATATATATTTTATAAATTAATCCTTAGGGTGTATAATATTCTATTAAATTTTATGGTTATTGTAATTTGGGTTTATAATATTAGGGTTTAATATTATTTTAAAATATTATGTTTTTTAATATTATTTTTGCATAGTATAATGCCACGTCGATAAATGCCTTACATATTTTATTATATAGTTTATGGATATGGTTGAAATATTCGTAAATGACTCTTAGATATTAGTTCCCTCCATAATTTAAACAACTCTTTCCTTAAAAAATTGATAGGAATAAGATGTAAAAAATATATTTATAGGGGTTAATTTGTAAAATTAATAATGTTTTCTTGAGCACTTATACATTGTAAATGTCTAGACTTACTAGTAGTTATTACCCACCTAAATTTATTCAAGTTCCTTGCTCGAGCAAGCAATTTATTTATCCACTTCACATCTCAATATATTAGTTCCTATGAAAACAAGACTATATAATGATTTGTCCATCAACCATTATTAAAATAACATTAACTAGTGTAACTTTTAATCATTTATGCCATTTTTCTTAGAGCATATTTTCTAACTTGAGTTGAAGGGGTTGAGTAGAAAACATTATCATTTTAATGACATCTAACTTTGTTATTACTAATTAGGGGAAGCTTTAATTGTTTACACTCATTTATAAACAGTGCACCATATTACCATATTGGGCTCTATATTTTGTTTAAATTTTATTAATTTTTAATTGAGCCAACATATAAATGTTAAATGTTAAACATCTAAACCTACACATTGCTACATAGATTGGCCCCTATACTAGGGTGTAGGTCTCTTAGCCTAATTAAAGTGTATAATATTAGTATTAATATTCTAATTTATCATATAGAATTTAATATTACCTATTGCAATATTAGTTTCACAATATTAGGTTTTAATATTAGTGTATATAATATACAATTAGATTTATAAATCTCTACCATATATCTAATACCATATATCTAATAATTGTTGATGGCTTTGTCCATATGATTAACTTATAATTGTTAACTTATATGAACTATATTTACTAATTATGGTTAATTAATTTCTTTTTAATATAAATTATTGAACCTCCCTCCCTTAGTTATTTCTCTAAAGTAACACGACTATAAATATCACATTTAATTATAAACCATAATTTATTTACACTTTTTAATATAAAAAGTCTAAAGTGAAAAGCTATCAACATATCCCTGTTTCATTTTTAAGAAATGAATCATGAAACCGGCAGGTGGTCGCCGTTCCTATAAATACATTACCACGGATTTTCCCTAGTGTGGAACACCCATATTCACACGAACCTAGCCGCTACAATGCCTTCTCACACTTAAACACTAAAAGTTCCAAAATTTTCACCTTAAAATTAAGTAGATACCTGTAGAATGTGTTGGGTTAACGATGAGAAAGCCTGGAGAAAGATTTGAAACGAGGTAGGCATTCAGGCTACCTCCCGCAGAAATTCTTTTCTGCACATAGGGCATTGAATTTTAGAATAAAACCATTGAAAAATGCAGCTCCCATGAAAAACGTGATTGCAAGGCAATTGTTTTGTTTCGTCTCGAGTGGATAAGGAATCATGACAGATGGCGCATATCAATAGGTCGGCCTCACCATCACCTGTGCCGATAGATTGGACCAGAATGAGAACACTTGGGGAAGAGTCGACGGCCGCCATAGCAGCGACGAAGGGATGAATCTCATGAAGAGCAATATATCGCTCTCGCAAATGACAATGAACATCAAATTCTTCAACTATCAATTCTATACAATTGGCGGCATTACTATCGTCTTCCAAGAGCTGCAGTATCCGATGGAAATCTGCAAAGCAGCCACTCCATACAACTTGCTCACTCCACACATTTCCGTCGAGCCGACTCCAATCTACGATAATTCGCAACAATACAATATTCGCGTTTTGCGCCATTAAAGCCTGGATATTTCGTTGGCCACTATAGTTTGGAGGATGCCATGCATAGTTGGGTTTTTGTCCAATATCATCTAATTGGCATACACCCACATTATCCCAAACTCTCTCAAATTCCCAATCATTTCCATAATTTCTTTCAGTCCATCTAAATACTACGCCAGAGATCAAGTGCTGCTCAACATATCCTTCCTTTTTGGTGGATGCCCCTTCTTCATCAGTTTCTATGGAAGGCACAAATATTTCCATTACGATGCCTCTATTTGACGTGTTCTGCATGTGACCAATAATCCTCTTAAAGGTTTCTCTCGCACGATTACGATTAGTATTAAAAGTATGGTTTCCATTTATTGATCCTTCCATCTCGCTTCTTTTTGAAAGACACGTTGTAAGAGGAGTTTGCGCATACACCACGAAAATCTGGACAATTGCAAGGCTTTCCTCCAATGGATACGTAAAGCTTTATATATCTACAATGTCATTTTAGAGGTAATATACTTCTCTTTATGTTATTTTTCGCAGGCCGACCAAAAAAGGGTGGGCTTTCTTATTCCTTAGTTTACGCTCATTTATTTCTGAGCCTGAAAGATAATTCCTTCATAGTCGCTCATTTATTCTAATTCTACATATAATTTCAATCATTTAAGTAGTTTATTGAGTGGATGGTCGAAATCTCTACTAGAACGAAGATATAACATGGGTATTAACAAGTCTTAAAAGGATTGAGGATTCATTACCTAGGTAAGTTAGATAATGTTGAAAGTGTTCTAGAAGGAATGTGAAAATGTGATATTAATAAAGTAGTTGAAATATATTGATTAATATGATTTTTTATTTAATTAATTGAATTATGTTAATTAAATTGAGTAATATTGTGTTTGTATTCTAGATGGTTAGTGTAACGCCTCCGATGTTGTGCGACGGTTGGGCGGCGGGCGACCGGGTGCACGCACGATGGCAGTGTGATGAGGTGCGACGAGCGGGTGTGCAACCGACGGTGGAGCGACCAGGTCTGGAAGGAGGGGTTTCCCTAGGCCATGAGTGCAACATCACAAACCATAATAGTGATATTTGGAGCTATAACAGTTATGTGAAGAGAATCACCCCATTCACCTTTGTCCCTATTTGGATGAAGCCAAAACAGTGTTGGATAGCTGTCCTACTTCATCACAGTGACTTCCATCTAGTTACAGGAAACTCTCCCCAAATCCTTCACTAGTTGATGAATGACTGACCAAAATCAACTATCGGTCAAACCCACTCTCTCTGAAAGTGAATCCTATGAGTATACGCCTGACCCAAATCAACAGGTCAAGGTAATAGTTGACCCGATTTTACCTTCAACTAATTGTATCTTTCCTGAAGA
Organism: Pinus taeda; assembly: GCA_000404065.3. NCBI lineage: Eukaryota > Viridiplantae > Streptophyta > Pinopsida > Pinales > Pinaceae > Pinus > Pinus taeda. The sequence continues at coordinate 98,410 of APFE031412488.1, read as the reverse complement.
GAGTGAATATGATACCACTCATGTTCTTTTTGTTTCTTCATATTCTGATGGGCTTGGGGGCAGTCCTCCTGTTTCATCAAGACAGGAGGAAAATCCTCCAGTTCTCGTAACTCAAGGGGTTAATTCTCCTGTTTCTACGGTACCCACTCCAAGTAGTCTAGTCACTTCCTTCGATTTGAATTGACTGGAAAGATTTCACCTTCCTTCCTATGTGCCTTTCTAGATCATAGTACGAGTTTGTAATATGATTGTATCTAGCACAATTATAGATGAAGGTGCATCAGTGAGTATCCTTTCCTTAACTGCTTGGCAAGTTGCTCAGTTCACTAACTTGTGCCTATTACCTAGAATTTGTTGGCTTTTAACAAAGGAACTAGTCAACCATTAGGGATCCTCCTTCAGTTACCTATTACTTTGGGGAAAAACATTTATCTGAATGTGGTGATAGTTTGAGGCCCATTAGATTATAATTTAATTCTAGGGCGTGACTATGTTTATGACATGTGACCTATTATTTCAACACTCTTTCGAGTGATTTTTTTCTAGCATGAAGGTTGAATTATCACCATTGGCCAACCTTCTTTTCCTAGTCCAAATATGGTTTCCAATCAACCATCTACACTAAATGGTCCTTTTGTACCAATGGTATCATCCCCACCACGAATTAATTATGTGGCAACACGTTCCATACCTACATCAACTAACGATCAATTTAGTGATGTTGTACATCATGTACTAGGGTCATTGGAATGAGATCTCTCCTTCATGACCTCTTATGAGTTATGATCGAAAGGGTATGACAATATTTCCTTATCGTGTGTCAACCTTGTTAAAAAAAGAAACAAGGAATATGAGGATAGGTCTTTGACTGTGTCAACCTTGTTAAAAAAGGAAATAGGTCCATGAGGATAGTTCCTTGTCTTGTGTCAAGCTCATTATAAAATGACACAAGGCTCTATGAGCATATTTGCTTGTCTTGTGTCAAGCTCATTATAAAATGAAACAAGGAATCAGAGTAGAGTTCCTTGTCGTATGTCAAGCTCTTTAAGAAATGAAACAGGTAATATGAGCATATTTCCTTGTCATGTGTCAAGCTCATTAAAATATGAAACAAGGTCCTAATTTCCAAGTGAAGTCTTTGATTAAGTCTCATAAAATCCCAGTCGCGTCTTTCACTTGATGAACCTTCATTCCATCCACCTGATAACCATCAACAGTCTACTTAGGTGAATGTAATCAAGCTTGGGGGGCATGCACCTAATGGTAAAGTTAAGTTTCCTTGCAGGTTATGTGAAGGGAATCACCCCATTCACCTTTGTCCCTATTTGGACGAAGCCCAAAAAAGTGTTGGATAACCATTCTGCTTCACCATAGCGACTTCCATCTAGTTACAGGAGACTCTCTCTTTTCATCATGTTGTGGGAATGTAAACTAATTTCAAGCATAGTTCTTTGTTTCAAGCTTGTGTAAAAATGAAACTCAATCCAAGCATAATTTTTCATTTGAAGCTTGTGTAAACATGAAACTGAATCCAAGCATAGTTCCCTATGGCTCAAGCTTGTGTCAAAATGAGCCCATTTCCATTTTTAACCCTTGTGATTCCCATTCTATCAACCTTTTCTATCATATGAGTCTTGGTTGTTTCATTCCATCACCACCATCTCTTTCGACAATCGTATGCTTTCACTTGGTTGTTGTTATGAAACTAGCTCAAGAAAAGATAGAAAAGATAGATCAACGCCTTAGAATTCAACCTCTTCGAGGGGGAAACC